>JAYESA010001313.1:0-50698 GCA_036927795.1 Iris macrosiphon | reverse complement strand
TGTGTTTATATATATATGTGTGTGTACCTATATGTATTAGTGTCCGTGTGTGTGTGTGTATATATATATATAGTTGTGTCTATATATATATATATATATATATATATATATATATGTAGGTATATTGGTGTGTGTGTATATATATATGTGTGTTTGTATTTATATGTATGTGTGTATATATATATATATATATATATATATATATATATATATATATATATATATATATATATGTATATATGTGTGTGTCTGCGTGCGTGTTTGTGTGTGTGTGGGGCTGTGCAGCGCAGCGGAGGGGACAGGCAGCGAGCGCTGTCGCAGCGAGTTCGCTGTTGTGCAGTGCGCACAGCAGCAACAGCCTCTAGCATTAGCAGCGGGACAGGTAGCCTCGGGTAGCAGCGAGAGGGAGCTAAATAAGTGAATAGATAGATAGGTATCTATGGTTTAATAGATAAATAGGTATATAGATAGATGGATTGATATCTAGATATATAAATACATAAATAGTTAGATAGATAATTACTAGGTAGATAGATATAGATAGATTTATAGATAGATAGATAGATAGATCGATAGATAGATAGATAGATCGATCTATAGATACATAAATAGATAGATGGATAGATTAATAGATAGATAGATAGATTGTTAGATAGATAAATAGTTAGAAAGATAGTTAGATAGATAGATACTAGATAATTAGATAGATAGTTAGATAGATAGATAGAGATAGATAGATAGATAGATAGATATTAGTAAGATAGATAGATCTATATGTATAGATATATATACATATAGCTAGCTAGATATATGTTATAGCTAGATAGAGGTATAAATACTAGATATAGATATATATGTATAGGTATATGGGTATATATATATATGTATTGTGTTTGTGGATATATATATATAGATATCTAGGTATATGTATATATATGTTAGATATATATTCTAGCCTAGACTATTAACTAGGAATATATGTTTATGCATAAATAGCTAACTAGAGGAGTAGTTAGAGGGGTATTGGGCGATATCTCAATACCTTGAGATATCAAGGTATCTCAATACCTTGAGATACCCAAGGTATTGAGTTTCGAGCGGAGTTTTTGAGCAATTGCCTAGGTTTGAGTTTAAAGATAGGTTTTTATGTATATGTGTATATATTTACGCGTGCTAGCATAGGTTTTAGCGGGTATAGGTGGGGTGCGTAGCCTAGGTTGAGGTATCGGATACCGAGGGTATCCCGGTATCTCAAGGAGGTGAGTTTGAGGGTTTATTAGCTTAATGACCTAGTTTTGGCCTAGAATTTTAGGCGCACCCTAGTTTGACCTAGAGTTGACCGTGGTTGACTCGGTTGACCGCTAAAGTCAACTTCTGACCTAGATTTGACCCAGAGTTGACTTTTTGGACCCAGAGTTGACTTTTTACCCATATTTCACCGGTTTGATCCGTTTGACCTAGAATGACCCTAGAAGCCTATTTTTAGCTATTTTATATCTGTTTAACTCATTAGAAATCATGTTTAATCTTGCTTTTCGCAATAGGTCCTTGCGATACCAGTTCGGATCGCCAGTTGCTCAGGACGTCAGGCGAGTACATTCTCTGATAGTTTTCATTATCTGATGATTATTATGATTCAGCTTCTAGTATAGTATCATCTGATTTTTCTGGCACAACACGGGACACGGACTGGTATTTCTGGATTCATTTACTTGTGACACGTATATTTCATGTTTCTGGCCTCTATTCTGGAATCACTACTGGCATCACCTACAGGCATCACTATAGGCATCACTCATGTTTCAGGCTGAACTCATACTTGATTTACGTATCGGGTCTTGGATTCACTTGTACTAGTCATGATGGGGAAATACTCGAGTAGACATGTAAACATTCCTATCTGAAATCATCAGGAATCACCCCCTCTGGTCTAATCTGGAATGATAGCAGCCGTGCACCCAGTGCGCGGTGAGCTGTACTTACCCCTAGCCGTTTACATGTTGAAACAGGTATTTCAAAGACACGAGTTCATTCTTTATAGTCTAGACTCACTTGCATTTCTTGCTGTTCTCACTTATAGTTTCTGGACTTGACTCACTACATGTATTTCATGCTGGACTCACTACACGTTCATGTGCACAGACTTACTCTTAGCTTAGATTTCTTGTATCCTGCAGTCTTTACTATCTTGCTCTGATATTCATGCATCTTTACCTTTATGCACCAGTGATGTATATATTTCTTGTTCATACTTTATTTCATTCTCCTTTCTACTTGCTATAACTGTTTTATAGTTTTTATCATTTAATTGGAACTGCTGTTAGAGGTGTACTTACTCCAGTCCTGACTGGACATATTTTTTTCCAGAGTATCCGGAGGATTGGTGTCCGACGTTTTATGGACCTCAGCCTGTCGATGGTGCAGACAGGGACCCTCTAGTTTAGGAGTGATTTTCGGGTTGGTAGCCGGGATCACTAGGACCTGTTGTTGTTTTTATTAGCTTTGGCACCGGATTTGTCTCCGGTTTTGGATTGAGACCTTGTATTGTATATGATTTTGGATATTGTTGTATTATTATTATTTGTGGTTGTTTTTAGTAGCAGTTGTTTAGACTTTGTAGTTGTTAGTCTTCTTTGTTATCTTATCGTGCTTAGATTCATGATTGAGTACATTGTGATTATCATTATGATATTGCTCCTCCGTTTGGAGTTGAGATCTTGACAGGTTTATATATTGATTGCGTGAGATTGTTCTAGATACTTGACCTAGACAGTGTTCTACCGCCGATGCTGCGGCATAGGCTGGACGTACCCACGACTCATGCCCGATTTTTCGGGTGCGGGTCGTGACAATTCTTGTCCATCAACTTCCTACCGCCACATCCATAATACCTCTGATGGTGTCAGTCATTTCAACTTGTCATCCATACTTAGCTTTAAGTATGTCCATGATGATAAGTCCACTAAAATTCTTTCGCGGAGTTCTAATCAGGTTATATTCTGCCACGTCCATATTACCTCTGAGCAGATATATACCACCATCCCCAGTAGGGTCACAACTCAAAAGTTTTCCATGTCTACATCACCTCTGAGCAAACATTATTGCCCATTATCACGTCCATAATACCTTTGATGATGTCAGTCGTTCAAACTTATCATCTGTACTAAACCCTAGGTATGCCAAGGATGATGAGTCTCCAAAAATTCTACAGCAAAATTATCTCAAAACAATCATGTCCATATTATCTCTGAATTATTTTCCCATAAAAACTCTAGTCCCACGAAAGTTTATCTTACCATGTCCACATCACCTCTTAGTAAGATACCTCCAACAAAATTCCAAGTTTGCCATGTCCATGTTACCTCTGAGCAAACATACCTCCAAAAAGCTGAAGGTATAAACTTTGGTAAAGGACAGCATATTCCTTTATAATACGACAGTTATTACAATAGCACTCGCAGAGGGATAGAATATGGAGATGCTTGTACGCACCATGACTTACAAGACGGCCAACAAATTCTAACCTAAATGGGAGGACTCGTTCATTGTGGAAACCGTGTTTTCCAATGGCGCATACCGGCTAGTGAAACCTAACGACGACTTGTTCATAATGCCCATCAATGGCAAGTTCCTAAAAAGTACTATGTCTAAGCTAGACTTGTACTCCCCGCATCCCCAGCGGGACAATCCAGATATACAAATCAATTCTTGGTTCTTCATCCCCAGCAAGTGCCTATGTGCAACATTTTTCTCCTTCGTTACAAATTATTGTAAAAAACCATCATCCGTATCCAAGAGTCCCAGATACGCAATGGATGATGGATCCTCAAAATCTCTCCAGCGGAGCAATCCTTAGGTCTACTCGCACACTCCCATAGTGACTATTCAAACCAATCTCGTTAGACGCTAGCCATGCTCATATTGCCTCTGAGCTATCGTCCCATCAATCTCCCCAGCGGAGCAATCCTTTGGTCTATCTTCATGTTCAGATAGACCACACTCAACAAATCACTCCTCAGTGAATTTTTTGGACATTAGTTTACGTCCATATTACCTCTGTCATAATATTTCTCTCCGGCTGAGTTTGTCATGTCCATATTACCTCTGAGCAAACCTTCCGAGTTTTGGCTGTCGATCATCACGTCCATATTACCTCTGATATCATTTGTCATCCCCACTTATCACCCGTACTCACCAAGGTACACCAGCAGTGTTGGGTCCACAAAAACTGTCACGTCCATATTACCTCTGATAGGACTTGTTTCGAATATATTACTTGCACCCCTAGTGTGCAAAAGGGTAATAGGTCCACTAAAAAATCACCCAGCGGGATGTCCTTACTAGCCACAAAACCTATCACGTATATATTACCTCTGATAGGGCTTGTTTCGAACTTATTATTTGCACTCAATATGCGCAACAAATAATAGGTCCACCAAAGATCCTCCAGTGGGATATCCTCAACAAACACGGTATTGTACTACGTCCATATTACCTCTGGTACGATATCCGAAGTTTACACAAATAATCGCAAAAGAGAGGGCCCTTATGTGATTGGAACAACATTTTCAAATGGCGCTTACAGATTAGCCAAGCCTAATAGAGATTTGATAATGGCTCTTATCAATGGCAAATTCCTGAAGAAGTATTATGCTTGATCTCCCTTGCTTAATGGAGTATGATGAAGATTTCATTCTGATTAGTTGAATCATATTCTATCATGTTCATATTACCTCTGAATAGATATATTTAACTAATTTAAAACTTTAAAACCTATCATGTCCATATTACCTCTGATAGTATTTTGTATACAAATTTGACCATTTTATGCTTCATTCAAAGTATTTCAAATTATGAGGAATTTGAAAACTTTGAAGGGGGTCCTGTAGAAGCATAAAATATGCTGGGGAATTGACCGCATATTTTACAGTCAAAACCCCCAACATACATGAAGCCCCTCCCTGCGTAAAACAGAGCTGCAGAGCTGTCTGCGTAAAATAGAGCTTCAGAGTTGTCCGCGTAAAACAGAGCTTCAGAGCTGTCCGCGTAAAACAGAGCTTCAAGCTTGTTTGGCGTAAAATAGGGCTTCAGAGCTGTCCGCGTAAAGCAGAGATTCAAGGTTGTTCTGCGTAAATGGTTGCTATACCTTCCTGCGTAAAGTTCAAGGCTGTTCTGCGTAAAAGGTTGATATACCTTCCTGCGTAAATTTCAGGGTTGTTCTGCGTAAAAGGTTGCTATACCTTCCTGCGTAAAGTTTAAAATATGTTGTTTTTAATGCAGCGTAAAGTTGTTTTTACGCATTCAAAAGAAGTATGGGGACTTCTGAATACGCTGCCTATTCTACATTGACAGAAATAAGTTTTTACGCTCAAGACAAGACAAAATCAGATGCCACGTCAAAAGTTATTTCTTGCACAGAGCTCGAGAGATATCTCTGTATTTTATGCATGAGATTG
This sequence comes from Iris macrosiphon, assembly GCA_036927795.1. NCBI lineage: Eukaryota > Viridiplantae > Streptophyta > Magnoliopsida > Asparagales > Iridaceae > Iris > Iris macrosiphon. The sequence goes on along the minus strand of JAYESA010001313.1, from coordinate 45,242 downwards.
AGGCATATCTCTGCATTTAATGCACGAGATTTTATTCTATTTTCAAAATTTGTCATGACTGGGGAAAGCTAAGACTGTGATTAATACGCTCACATCACCATCCTTGCATTTTACGCCAACCAGGCTATTTTTAACTATAGGAGTACGCCGTATGCTATCTCCTCGAAATACGCCAACTCGGCTATATTTGCAAAGGTACATTGATAAGGCTACTTAGCCCAGAATATGCTCAAGACCTCAGTCGTGAAGGATAATTGGCTATTTTACGCTGGTTATCTATTATTCATGAATCATTAAGTTTTACACAGGGGCAGTTACCTATGTGGCTTGCATGCCATGATTTTCGAGAAGCAGTTATACGCGTTACCTTATAAAGGGACACGTGTCATATGCAGATTCAGAAGATTATTGGAACGTGGGTAGCAGTTGTCATAATCGCAGCATAAAGGAGAAAATCTTCTTCACAGTTTGGCCTTTTACGCCAACAAGACAGTTATTTGGCTTTTACGTCAATTATTTTACGCAGGGGCAGTTACCTACATGGCTTGTATGCCATGATTTTCGAGAAGCAGTTATACGTGTTACGTTATAAAGGGACACGTGTCATACACAGATTCAGAAGATTATTGGAACGTGGGTAGCAGTTGTCATAACCACCGCATAAAGGAGGCAATCTTCTTCACAGTTTGGCATTTTACGCCAATAAGTCAGTTATTTGGCTTTTATGCCAACCAGACAGTTATTTGTTTGATCTCTATAAATAGAGACCCCTGGTCACAGGGTAAAAAGGGGGAGGAGGATTTAGTTGAATCATATTCTATCATGTTCATATTACCTCTGAATAGATATGTTTAACTAATTTGAAAACTAAAAAGGGAGATTGGTTTTTGCCTTCCCCAAATAGAGGCGAAGAGGTTTTTGGCTCACAACTTTGGCAACAGGATTTTGATCCTACCTGCAACTTTCCTTTGGCTGGCTTTTGCCTTCAGTTCAGAGAAAGTTTGAAGCTTCTTCTACAATACTTCTTCATCATCGTGTAGTCCAAGGAATAAAGTGATCGACTGCAGATCAGACTTCCATAGCAATACTTCCCCAGAATTATTTTATTGTACTTAATATCCTCGTATAGGATTAATTATACTTTTCTCTTTTCTCGTTTGTAAGCAAAAGTTTCGTATAAACATTTGTTTATCCAAACATGTGTATGTGTGTGTGTGTGGTAATATATAAGAATAAGAAATAATAACCCAAAATCCAAATCCGAAACCCAAACCCGAAACCCCCGTTCAGCTACTGTAACCCCCGACCCCTTAGTTCCTCTCCATTAACCCTTTCTCTCCATTTTAAACCGACCATCAGACCAGACCCACACCCTCAGACTTCTTTACTACCTCCAGACGAACACCTCCACCGCCCGACGTCGTTGATCGCCGCCACGAACAGACCGCACCCGAATCACGAGCAATAGAGCACACGAGGTACTCCTCTTCCCATTTCCATTTCTTCCTACACAGGTAACCAAACAATGAACCGTCGAATCCTATGTGAAGACTACATAACCCCCATAAAACCTGTTTAAATATTTTAGTTTATCGTATAATGTATCAATCGTAAATCGAGACACAAAACAGGAAAAACTGACTGAGTTTTTAGGAAAAAAAAATGTTCCAAGTACACGTGTTTAAGTTCCGTTATCTCCAAAATGATATGTGTTGCTAAAATTCTACTTGAATAGACTTCTTGACAACATAACCTATTTTTAATTCCTTTAAATACTCTCTAAATTTAATTTATTCTGTGATTTATTTAATACTGAAAACTGTCAAAAACTTGATTTCGTAAACCCAAAATTTCTCGATACGGGATATGTTTCGCCAAACGAGGCAACTTTATCGCATATAAATTTTATCGAAAGGCGCGTATCGTCAATGCGGACGTGTGAGATTTTACGAAACTTGATTTGGATGTGCGTGCACACCAAAATCAACATGTATCCGTCAAAAAAATATCGTATCGTCCTATTCCGATACCTTATCATAACTTTGTTTGTGCTTGTCATTTTGTAACAAAATTTGTGCAATCGGATTGGCTGCATTATGCTGGTCCTGTGACCCAAGTTTGGTTCGATTATGAGAACGTTGACGAAATATCATTTTGCGGGCCCCACGGTTCCACTTGACGGGTGATTTCGTGACCGGTTCACCGGAATCCAATTTCGGATACTTAGTTGAGTTCGTGCCATCGTTCTGGACTTGTAGACAGTAAGTTTGTTAAATTTGGAAAACTTTATCTCCGACATATTTTTTTGTGCGAAGTGGGCCACATGTGGATCCCGTTTTGATCCAAAATTGTCAATTCTGTCCATGTGTCCAAATTGGACTTATGGGTAGTCAATCCTAGCTATTTCATGTATTATGAAAATATTGATGATATTTGTTTCAGCATCCAGAGGCATACTTGCAGATTCTACTTTTACAGGAGCAGTTGACGGAGTTCAGAACCCAGGCAAGTGTACCTTGCCAAACTTGTAGTAGATCCTGTTATATTATCTGCTTGTATTTTTTTCATATATATATATACTCTTATGATATACCTATTCAACCTAGGACCGTGAGACGTTACTTAGCATCCGAACAAGATTCGGGTGTCGATGTCGTACGCGGAGTTGTGTAATATCATTTAGAGAGTTGATTCCACGATCCAATTTTTTCGTGCTTGATATACCAAGTATGTCAGACTGTAGGACACTTGACACTATTTTGTGTGACAGAATATTTTTTGAGTTATTCATGGTAATTCTATATAGGATTATAGGATTCGTAATATTAGACTTGTATATAGAGATATCATTATGACTCGTTGTACTAGCTAGAGGTCAGGATCTTGCGTGTTATAGACATGAGACGTTGTGGACATGAGACATAAGGTTACATTGGGTGGGAAGAGACACACATGCTACAGGCTGATTATGTTTATATATATTATGTTACTGGAGGTGCTTTAGTCTCTGTATCAGAGCTTAGCATATTTACTGGCCCTACGCGATACTACTTGCTGCTATGGGCTCCCCGACACAGAGCCTTTAGTGGTTTCAGCCTGAGTACTAGTGATTCTATCATTTGTATTTCACTTAGCTGGTTACATAGCTTGCCCTGAGGATCTATTTTTATTTACTGTATTTTATTTGGCTAGAGTGTTTCTTGTACCTTGTTATGTCCCCTGAGGACCTGGATCCGGATTATATCCCCAGGTATAGCAGTGGAGGATTACCCTGAGTTTTACGGGACATGAGCTGACGTTGGAGCGGTACTGGCACCAGAGAGCGAGGTTGTGCCAGAGGATTTCTCATGAGTACTTAGTTACTTACATTGTTATTTATGCTTAGTGTTATTTCATATTTGGACTTGGACTTATGGAGATATGTATTGGTGTTATTCTCTTTTATTTATTATGACGGGTTGTTCCCCGAGACACTACTTATGTGGATTGATGATAGACTATTTTTTTTATCTATTATCTTGACTGGTCTATCATATTATATTGTGATTTCTTTCTATGGATGAGATTAGAATTATATATTGTGACAGATAATATAGACTTGTATTTATACTTATGACAGCTTAAGTGCACTCTAACGGGTCCACTAAATTGGGATTGCCTATTGGAGTTGTGTTGCTGGCATTGCCACGTGGCTCGTCCCTTGGTATTTTGGGATTGGGGCATGACAGGATTGGTATAGGACATTTTCATATCCAATCCTCCAGGATCCGAAGAACGTCTCTACCTCCGTCGGTACTACATATACCCAGACAGGGCCACATCCATAGAAAATGATCGGGAATGCTTTGGGATATTTAGAGTCGGTCTACTAGCAATGGGTAGAGAATGAAGAGGGACTAGACACATCGATCTTAGTTCCATCTTTAGTCGGCGCATATCGTGCTTTGAAGATCGAGCCCGAAGAACCACGCTAATCTTCGAATTGGGCGTCTACTAGTAGCAGTCAAAGATGAGTGAGTGCAGACAAGGTCATTACGCGAGCGAGTGCAGACGCAAGTTGGGACAATGCTTTGTTTGCGGATCCAGCCAACATTCAACCAGGGATTGCCCTGAGCGTTAAGAGGGAGCACCGATGGTAAACGGACAAGCTTTACCAGCACTGAGACCAGCCCAGCAGCCACCTAGGCCATCTTATCCAACACTGGGAGTACCACAGACGGGATTTGGAGGAGTCAGACCACCAGCTTCCGAAGGGTATCATCCGAGGCCACCTTTGGTACCACAGGGAGCACTATTCCAGCAGGCTCGGAAGCAAAGAGGACCGGCTCAGGGACGAGGGCAGGCATTTGCCATGACTATTGAAGATAAAGCTACTGCAGGAGAGGTCATCGCAGGTACTATATTAGTAGCTTCATTATCTATTTTAGCTTTATTTGATTCTGTAGCATCGCATTCATTCATAGCTACTAGCTTTGTAACCACACATAGAGTAGCTACCGCACCCCTTCCGAAGACTTTGCAAATTCTTATGGGAGGCAAAATTATTCCAGTTGGTGACATTTGTAGATCTTTTTCGGTAGTAGTCTGTGGGAGAGAGATGCGAGCTCAATTTTTGATCTTTTTCATGCCGGATTACGATGTTGCACTTGGTATGGACTGGATGAGTCAGTACCATGCGACTCTAGATTGCCGGCGTGGACAGGTTAAATTTAGACCACCCGGGCATACAGAGTTTGAGTTTCTTCGGGGAGCCAAAGAGCAAGGTGTTCAGCCTACACTTAAGGCACTCTCTGAAGAAGGGGAGCCCGAGTACCCAAATGTTGTATCAGAGTTTATGGATATATTTTTCGATGATCTTCCAGGCTTACCACCTGATCGGGAAATAGAATTCATAATAGACTTGACTCCAGGAGCAGAGCCTATCACTTTATCAGTGTACCGGCTAGCACCTAAGGAGTTTGTAGAATTAAAGAAGCAAGTTGATGATATTCTGGAGAAGGATTTTATTCGGCCCAGTGTTTCACCATGGGGAGCACCTACTATTTGTGCCAAAGAAGGATGGAATGGTATGCTTGTGTATTGACTATAGGGCACTAAATGCTGTAACCATCAAGAACCGGTATCCCTTGTCATGCATTAATGAACTGTTCGATCAGTTGAGTGGTGCTCGTGTATTCTCAAAGATCGATCTCATATCCGCTTATCATCAGATTAGAGTGCGGAAAGAGGATATACCGAAGACAGTCTTCAGGACCAAGTACAGACACTATAAGTTCTTAGTTATGCCATTTGGTTTAACCAATGCACCAGCTGTGTTTATGAGTCTGATGAATAGATTCTCCTATCAGTACTTGGACAAGTTCGTGGTTGTGTTTATTGATGACATATTGGTATACTCCAAGAGCCACGAAGAACACGAGGAGCATCTCAGAATCGTGCTGGAGATGCTAAGACATGAGAGGTTATACGCCAAACTTAGCAAATGTGAGTTTTGTTAGGATATGGTACCTTTCTTGGGATATATCATCTGGGAAGAAGGACTTTCAGTTGATCCAGAAAAGGATGTTGCAATAAAAACTTGTCCCAAACCTACATCAGTTACAGAAGTGAAAAGTTTTGTCAGACTTGCTGAATATTATTGGAGGTTCGTGGAGAACTTCTCAAGGATTGCAGAGCCTATGACGCGGTTGACGCATAAGAACCAGGAGTTTGCATGGACAAAAGATTGCCAGAAGGCCATTAAGGAGTTGAAGAGACGATTAACGACAACACCGGTCTTGACTTTCCTTCAGGATCGGGATAATTCGTAGTTTATAGTGATGCGTCAGGAAGTGGACTAGGATATATTTTGATACAACATGGCAAAGTTATCGCTTATGTATCGAGGCAGCTGAAGGTTCCTGAGAAGAACTACTCGACGCACGATCTCGAGCTAGCTGTGATAATATTTGTATTAAATATTTGGAGGCACTATATTTACGGAGTGAGGGTGTAAATTTTTACTGATCACAAGAGTCTGAAGTATGTCTATACTCAGAAAGAGCTCAACATGAGGCAGAGGCGTTGGTTAGAGTTGATGGTCGATTTTGATATAGATTTGTAGTACCATCCGGGCAAGGCAAACGTCGTAGTAGACACACTCAGCAGAAAGCCCACAGCTTATTTCTTGATGATGCAGCCCCAGCTATTAGAGGACCTACAGGAGCTCGGGATAGAGGTTATTTTGCCAGGGCAGAATGGATAATTGGCTAATCTTGAGGTTAAGTCATCACTGTAATACCCCGTTCTGCTCAAGCGGACCCACTTTGGTCAGGCTAGAATACTCGTTTGAGGAAAATGATATCCAGACTTGTCCCTACAGGAGTTCGTCTTAGGTTTTCAGAGGCTCGCTTGACGTATCGCTCAACCGAGGCGAATCATCGCTAAGGTGGGTGGCTACGGTGAACTTGTCTTTGCTTAGCCAGCACAAATAAAATATGGAACGATACATGCTAGTCGCTAGGTGAATCACCCCCTGCATACTAATAAGAATACAATGCACCTAGCTAAGGAAATAATCCCAACTTGTATTGCTTGTGCTAGAACATGGAAATTGAAATATTGTTTATATTCAGACCCTCGCATGCTACCCTAGATCATGTCGCTCGGGAAGTCCCCTTACGATTTTACTCCTCGGCTTACCTTCGGGCCCGAGCTAATGTCAACGATTATGTTTATACAAATGCATGCTTGCCTGCTTGTATATTGCCTTGTTCAATGCTTGTCGCATAAACTATGCCTCAAATTGTGTAATACTGTGCATGTCATGCATTCATCTAGTTCTCCTCGAAAGACTATATAATAGTCGTTCCGTGCAAGAATGAACCTGCAAGTATCCAGGACCGTTAGGTCACCAAGGCAATCTCCGCCCCAGGGGAAATGCATCAAGGCAAGTTATTCACAAAACAAGAATCAGGATTCAAGCATCTTGTGTACTCATGTTCTCGTATATCTCATAAAATTGGAAAGACCAATAATTGCATGTCACGAACAACTCGGAAACAAGGTACAGTTCTACGGGCGGTCTTCGGGGCACTGGGGCCGATCTGATCCGGATGAAACTTCACGTGTGGTCCATCGTGTACGGGTGAGATGGTTTATAGCGCATCGTGTACTTTGTTTGCATTACATTCTCTCCTTGGACATCTTCATGTGCAGTCCATCGTGTTCGGGTGAGATGGTTCGTAGCGCATCGTGTACTCTCGTTGTATTCCATTCTCGCCTTAGATTGGGTCCTTCATGGCTATGCCAGTGACACATGTCATATAACTAAGTCATCCTCGCTTAGCGGCTATCCGCGTGCGAGTCATTGCATCACATCAAGAAAGAAATTTGAATTAGCTAAACGATATGAATCTCGCATCCAAACACTTGCATTTGCATATGTTATTGCCCCTGAATGTTTATACCTGCCCGTGCTTGAATTAACTTGGTTTGCCTTGGACAGGGAAGAAAAATCGGTAAGTTGGTAAGTCTCGCCGTGTTTTCTCTCATGTTGCATGGCACACTGCCACACGAGTTAGGCTATTTAATCTTTGCATAAAATTGATCCTAAGACAACTAGAAAGACAACTTAATAGTTGGTCCACGGAACCTATATTACATGTTTGGATTTGTTGAGCGGGCGAGTAGTCTCTCCACCAGTGCATTCAATGTACTGATAACCCACCAGATCGTTTGCAGGGTGCGGGAGAACCTCGTTCGATGTGGATACCTCCATCGTGCGTGCTAAGGCCAGGAGTCCACTCTAAAGCCTTGGAACGCTGCGTCCGGAACTGAAGCACATATGCAAGACATAATGTTGGAACATTATCTGAACATCGTCCGAACATTGCCTGTATAATTATTCCACAATTATAGCCACTTGGCAAGCTTTTATTGTTTCAGAGAGAGAGGCTTGAGCGACTTGTAATCTCGGTCATGCGCCGCCTGTAACACTTGTTTATATCAATAAAGAGTTGCTTTACTTCAACTTGTGTTATTCAATGCTTCCGCTATATTATTGACTCAGTAAACTTGTTACCAAATCGCTTATGCATTTATGATTCTGCTGCACTCGGACAATCTGTGCAACTCTGTGGCTTAGAACTCTTACCGCCAGCCAATGAACCACGGCCTTGCACGGGCGTAGCTCACGCTCATGCAGCATCACGCCCGGATGGGTCGAAACGATCATTCCATGGGAGAGATGGCACGGTGATTCTCGCCTAGCGGGGACGGCCGATTTAGCCTGCGGGAGATCGGGGCATGACAGGTTGGTATCAGAGCCTGGCTTATACGCCTTTGGACTTTATTTCGATTTTAATTGTTTCAAAAGCTCATTCGTGGGTTATGTACACGCTCTCTCTCAAATGTCCCAAATGAAATATTCTAACAATGAGTCTAAATACTTTCAAAAAGTGTATTAGAATAATGTAATTGCTTGTAAGAAATTGTGATGCTAGGACCTTTGTGCCGACATGTACAGATCCTTATGATTTTTGCAAGTAGCTTGTCCGATTTCACTATCTCTAAGTTTGGTTGAATGCATATATTTGAGGGATGCCTTAAACTTGTGCATGATCCAAGACTCAAGAAAAATGTGAAACTCGAGTGCTAAGACTTCTCTATCGCTAATTTGGTTGGCGTGCTCATACTAGAAGTGCACTTCGAATATGCGTACGATCCAGACTCGCGATATGCTGATCTCGAATGCTTGTGCAAGTGAATATCCAAATGAACAAGTATAATGACTTGTATAGGTTTGCCTCAGCCTTAGATCGTTAACCAAGATTGCTACGCTTGGAATAGATTCCATAATGCGTTAGTACAGCTTGTCCTCAGTAAGTCTCGAGGACGAGACTTTTTCTGAGTTGGGTATGATGTAACACCCCATTCTGCTCAAGCGGACTGCCGATTCAAACGACAAAAGTACAATGTCCCGACCCGCTTTGCTCAGGAGAGAATACTCGTTTGAGGCAAAGGATATCCAGACTTGTCCCTACAGGAGTTTGGCTTAGGCTTTCAGAGGCTCGCTTGACGTATCGCTCAACCGAGGCGAATCATCGCTAAGGTGGGTAGCTACGGTGAACTTATTTTTGCTTAGCCAGCACACATAAAATATGGAACGATACATGCTAGTCGCTAGGTGAATCACCCCTGCATGCTAATAAGAATACAACGCACCTAGCTAAGGGAATAATCCCAACTTGTATTGCTTGTGCTAGAACATGGAAATTGAAATATTGCTTATATTCAGACCCTCGCATGCTACCCTAGATCATGTCGCTTGGGAAGTCCCCTTACGATTTCACTCCTCGGCTTACCTTCGGGCCCAAGCTAATGTCAACGATTATGCTTATACAAATGCATGCTTGCCTGCTTGTATATTGCCTTGTTCAATGCTTGTCACATAAACTATGCCTCAAATTGTGTAATAATGTGCATGTCATGCATTCCTCTAGTTCTCCTCGGAAGACTATCTAATAGTCGTTCCGTGCAAGAATGAACCTGCAAGTATCCAGGACCGTTAGGTCACCAAGGCAATCTCAGCCCCAGGGGAAATGCATCAAGGCAAGTTATTCACAAAACAAGAATCAGGATTCAAGCATCTCGTGTACTCGTGTACTCGTGTTCTCGTATTTTTGTGTATCTCGTAAAATTGGAAAGACCAATAATTGCATGTCGCAGAAAACTCGGAAATGAGGTACAGTTCCACGGGCAGTCTCCGGGACACTGGGGCCGATCTGATCCGAATGAAACTTCACGTGTGGTCCATCGTGTACGGATAAGATGGTTTGTAGCGAATCGTGTACTTTCGTTGTATTCCATTCTCGACATGGACATCTTCATGTGCAGTCCATCATTTCAGCGCATCATGTACTCTCATTGCGTTCCATTCTCGCCTTGGACTGGGTCCTTCATGGCTATGCCAGCAACACATGTCTTGTAGCTAAGTCATCCTCACTTAGCGGCTATCCGCATGCGAGTTATTACATCGCATCAAGAAAGAAATCTGAATTAGCTAAACGATATGAATCTCGCATCCAAATACTTGCATTTGCATATGTTATTGCCCCTGAATGTTTATACCTGCACGTGCTTGAATTAACTTGGTTTGCCTTGGACAGGGAAGGACAAATCGATAAGTTGGTAAGTCTCGCCGTGTTTTCTCCCATGTTGCACGGCATACTGCAACACGAGTTAGGCTATTTAATCTTTGCATGAAACTTATCATAAGGCAACTAGAAAGATAACTTAATAGTTGGTGCACGGAACCTATATTACGTGTTTGGATTTGTTGAGCGGGCGAGTAGCCTCCCCACCAGTGCATTCAATGTACTGATAACCCACCAGATCGTTTACAGGGTGCGGGAGAACCTCGTTCGGTGTGGATGCCTCCTTCGTGCGTGCTAAGGTCAGGAGTCCACTCTGAAGCCTTGGAGCGCTGCGTCCGAAACTGAAGCACATATACAAGACATAATATTGGAACATCATATGAACATCACCCGAATATCGCATGTACAATCATTCCACAATTATAGCCACTTGGCAAGCTTTTATTGTTTCAGAGAGAGAGGCTTGAGCGACTTATAATCTCGGTCATGCGCCGCCTGTAACACTTGTTTATATCAATAAAGAGTTGCTTTACTTCAACTTGTGTTATTCAATGCTTCTGCTATATTGTTGACTCAGTGAACTTGTTACCAAATCGCTTATGAGTTTATGATTCCGCTGCACTCGGACAATCTGTGCAACTATGTGGCTTAGAACTCTTACCGCCAGCCAATGAACCACGACCTTGCATGGGCGTGGCTCACGCTCATGCGACATCACGCCCGGATGGGTCGAAGCGATCGTTCCACGGGAGCGCTGGCGCAGTGATTCTCGCCTAGCGGGAACGGCCGATTTAGCCTGCGGGAGATCGAGGCATGACAATCACTAGTGGAGAGGATTAATGCGGCATTGCCTACAGATGCTAGATTTCAGAGACTTAAAGAAATACGGAAGTCGGCATGCAGACGGATCTTCAAATTCATGAGGACGGGACGTTAAGGTGCAAAAATCGCCTATATATTCCAAATTGGGAGTTGAGACATGAGTTGATGTCTGAAGCACATAGCTCCATATATACTATTCATCCGGGAGGTACGAAGATGTACCAAGATTTGAGACATTACTATTGGTGGCATGGAATGAAGAGAGAGATTGCGCGATTTATGGCAAAATATTTGGTCTGTCAGCAGGTTAAGGCCGAGCATCAGAGAACCGCTGGTATGTTACAGCTGCTTTCCATACCCGAATGGAAGTGAGAAAATATCACTATGGATTTTGTTATAGGATTTTCAAGAAGCCCCAGTGGGAAGGATGCAGTTTGGGTTATTGTAGACTGACTCACCAAATTAGCACATTTTTTGCCGTTCAGATTTGGACAGTCCACAAAGATTCTAGCCGACATGTATATATGACAGATCATAAGGTTACATGGAGTACCGATTAGTTTTGTGTCTGGTCGTGACTCAAGATTCATATCCCATTTTTGGCGAAACATGCAGGAGAGTCTTGGCACTCGACTCAAGTTCAGCACTGCTTACCATCCACATATAAACGGTTAGTCAGAGCGTACGATTCAGATCCTAGAGGATATGTTGAGGTAGTGTATGTTGTACTTAGCCTACATGTTCGACAACTCTATGCTTTTGCCGAGCATTGTAAATTGTCTTCAATGTCGACTCATTCACACTAAAAGATTCCTTCACCGTGCTCAATATATCTTTTGGCCTTGTATTTTTTTTGACAAGTCTTTGACAAGTTGATCTTCAGCGGGTGTTAGTCGACCGGCATATGAGTGTCCAACCAAATTTCGTTCCATTGGGTGATTATGTGAGCCGCATATAACCGTCAATGGCCATTGTCCTAGGTCATTGAATTGCACTCCCTTCAATTGAAACGGACATTCACATTTCTTCGTGCCCGTAAGTCTTTGGTGTCTTGGCTTCTTGTCAATGTTCGCCGAATTTGCTTGAGCAACTTTTGTCTTAGGATGCCGATATTTACCACCGGGCTCACAACCCAAAATTACCCGAGCCCGCCTTCCACCATCCGCGCTATCCGATCGTTTAACCAAAACGACCATATTATGACGGCTTCCTACCATATATGCCCAACTCACCAACGATTCACGATTGTCAAGTATCTCATCCGTCCGAAATTCTTCTGAGAAATCAAATTGTTCGTACATGGGATGGTTAATGATATTCATTTCAGTGTTCATTTCAGTGTCATTTGGAGTATTTTCCTGTAAATAAAATGACCTACAGCTTAATAAGTTGAACAAAAAAATAAAATAAAAAAACACAATGTTCGACCAGTATTAGTCGGACATAGCTCTTATGTTCGACAAATACAGGTCGAACACTAACCGACATGTTCGGCAATCATTGTTCGAACTATGCATGTCATGTTCGACCTCTGCCAGTCGAACTGTTACTGAAATGTTCGGCCAATACAGGTAGAGCAGACATTGGTCCGTTCTACCAGTATTGGTATTTTTTTATTTTTATTTTGTCCCACACTTCTCATAAACTACTTCAAACCGAAAATTTTCGTAAAGAGAGAACGTACATTGTGTCTTTGAAGTGGATTTTCTTCCTCCTTGATGCCTTCTTCACAATTTTACTGTAGGGTTTTAGGGTTTTTTGGTTGGGTTAGAGAAGGTGAAAATTAAAGAAGGAAGAAGAAGATGACTAGTGTGTAGGAGGGAGGCCGGTGGGGTGTGCTTAGTAGGCCATGTCGATATATGGATCTTTTAACATAAATCTATTTTCCAATTTAAATTATATGAAATGTGTTTAGTAGGTCGTTGGATGTGGATTGCCGGACCCATTCTAAAATTCGGCACAATTTGCATCAAGTCTTCAACTGGTTAAAGGATACGAAGCTGCAGTTTTTAATTATTTCAGGAATGATAAGCCTACGTTACTACATTTCATTTGATCACGTAGTAATCGTTCCGATATTGAAGATGCTCTGATCAAAATGGAGTGTTCCTAACATTTTGCATGTATAAAGTAATTATTTCATAATTCTATTGTAAAATTTGAAAGAAGAAGAAGAAGAAGAAGAAGAAGAACTATAACACTCAACTACGTAATAACAGAACACATGCATAATGCATTTATAACAAATCAGTTCCAACATCACCACACATTGTCTTCTCCATGCCACCTTCTCCACGGCTCAGCTGCTGCTGCTGCTGCTGCTGAAACTGCTGATGATGAACACCCCCCGATAAGCTCACCGGTGGCGGCGGTCTCGCTCCCCCAACGCCCAAGAAATCGACCGTCATCGTATTGCCGCCACCCGGACCGCTTCCGTACCTTCCGGTATTGCCCCACCCTAACCCTCCTGCAGCCCCACCACTGCTGCCCCTACCGCCATACATCCCATCACTGCTGCTCTCCTGCTCCAAACCCTTCAAGAACCCCCCATCAAACACCCCGGCCACCGACGAATGCTGAAACATTGCTGCTGCCGCTGCAGACCCCTCGAAGAACTGGCAGCTGGCAGTATTGTGGTACCCTCCCCCGTCCCCGTAACCCGGTCCGTAGGACCTGATGTCCGGTCCCGCCATCACGGCCGCGACACCTCCGTTCCCGCCACCGCCCCCTACCCCGCCCGCGGTAGCGGCGCCCATCTGCGCCGCCTTCTGGAGAAGCGCGGTGGCCGACATGTGGGCCGACGCCGGCATCGGCGCCGGGGTGTCGAAGCCTAATCCGCTAACGGCACCGGCCATGGTGAGGGATTCGAGGGTACTGTGCTTGGAGTCGAGGTGGTGGTGGTGGTGGTGGTGGTTGAAGTCTGAGATGGAGATGGAGCTGGCCCCGATGCCGCCGCTGATCGGGATCATGAGCTCGGAGAGGTTAGAGGAGGACAGCAGGCCTGATCCCTGCTGCTGGCCGGCCTTGTGGTTCTCTTCGGCTAAGGCGTCACAGAATGCGCGATGGGTGATGAAGCTGTCCCTCCTGTGGATTTGGCAGACGGACGTATTAATGCTTTAATTGTGTGTAGATAACGACACGGATTTGGTACCTACTTATTTGGAGTCTGCATGACGTGTCCGGTACATGTCAGACAATGCAAAGATACTTTTGGAGTGTCGGATGTGGTTCTTAGGAATTTAGGTTGTTAATTGTTTGAGACGCACGAACAATATAATAAATAGGTTTCTAAATGCGAACCAAACGATGCCTTAGTCCACCCTTATCCACTCCAGTTCATCATCTAAATGCGAATTTCTGGTTCCGCCATCCATTTGTTGCCGGATGATATTTATGCTACTCGAACTTGTGTACATGTAGTTGTAGGAGGTTATTAGTTATGAGCTTGAACAGTATTTGTGTAGGTATATGTTGAACGGACACCAATAAGAGATGACAAAGTATTGACACGATGACACGGACACTGCACTAGTTTTGGAGTGTCCTTGTTCCCTATTTGTAGCTGCTACAGGAAGGAATGGAATGGAATTGAACCTGGAGAAGATGGTTCCGCAGTCACACTTGTACTCCCTGGTGCCGCAGGTCTTGGAGTGGGCCTTCCAGTCCGACTGCACCGCGTACTTCTTGGAGCACTTGTCGCACTTCCACTTCTTCTCCCCGTGCTTCCTGCAGAAGTGCTTCTTGATCCCGGTCAGGTCCCCGAGCGCCCGGGCCGGGCTGTGGTGCACGCAGCTGGCCTCGGGGCAGACGTAGACCCTCTTCCGCACCTCCGTGGCGGTCCTCTGCTTCAGCTTCCAAGGCAGGTTGTGGCCGCGGCGGTGCAGCTGGAGGTTCTGGTCGCGCTGGAACCCCTTGTTGCAGATCTCGCACACGAATCGGTTGGTGGCCGTTAGGCTCGTCGGCGACAGAGCGATCACTTCCGCGGTTGGGTCTGATGATCCAAGAAATTTGTTTTAACTAAAAACTCTGTAAATTCCACTTGGGAGACGAATACTTATTTCAAGAAATCGAATCAGAATTAAGTACTGGATACTTCCATGAAGCTATTACCTCTTTCTTTAGATAATAAATTTGTGATCAGTTAACCAAAGTTACCAAACACACAATTATTAATACCAAAGATATTTAAAACGAGTATATGATATGAAAGCAGTTCAAATACTAATTTTTCTGACACTTAGTTGTAAATTTTATAAGTAAAAAAATAAAAATAATAAGTTCATGAATCCAGCTTTTAACTTTCAACTCAATGAAGCGTCTTATAATATAAATATAGAATTCTCGACCTTCACTTAGTTTTTCTCGACCTTCACTTAGTTTTGGTACAGTAAGGAGTAATAGTGACACTAATAGAATAATAGGCCGGCAACATCAATCTAAAGAGTCATACGTATAGAAAATATGTAAAGATATATTTGAAACTAATTTTAATCATAAGTCTAATCATATATTTAACATCTTCTTTCAAACTTACGAACAATAGAAATTGAAACTGCAGTGTAAGATGTGACTTTGTAAGAAAGTCACATATGGTAAAGAGACGGTGAGTGCAAAAAATTGACGATGCAAATTGTGTGTTATTAAATCTAGAGTAGAGTGAGAAACAAGGTGATCTTCTTGTAACTGTCGACCAATGGAACTTCAATGCAAAATTTGTTTAAAGGAATGAAGTGGACAAGCTGACCCTGACCATTGCCTCCAATTTGTTATCGTAGTCTTGTTGTGCTACCAATAATTGACCCCTCAACAACCCCCAAAAAAAAAAAAAAAAAATCTGTAATCTACAAGTGGCCCATCAAAAACAACAATGTACTTTTCCATGCATAACTCAAAAAAAAAAACTAATGATTGATTAATAGCTAGTTAATAAATTAATTACCAGGTGTCCCCGGGAGGTTGCGCTTCTTCTTTACCGGCAGCTGTGGCAGCTGTGTCGACGTCGAGCCGTTGCTGTTGGAATTAGCAGCCGATGGAAACGGAGGTAGCTCCCCTCCTCCTGTGTTGTTCTCGGAGGAGAAGCTCTCGTCGCCATCTCCTGTTATATTAGACATGGTGGTTAATAATTACTTAACGCCAACTTAATCCTCTTCTTTTATTAATAGCTAGCACTTAAGCCCTCTCTTCCTCCTCCTCTTCTTCTTCTTCTTCTTCTTCTTGTTGGTAGTGAGAAAAGAGTGAAGGGGGAAGGCTTTGGAGTGGAGTGTGTTCTCATATATTATAGGGAGGGGGGAAGAGGCACTCATGTAATTAATTAGAAATTATTACTAAATGGTGTAAAGTGCCAAAAAAAAATATATATATATTAGATTTGGATTTTTTTATTTAAAGATCCATGGTTTTAAAAAAATATATATATTTTTTTTATTTTGGTTCATTTTGCACCCAGTTTGAAATATGCAGTTAATAGACGTTAAAATATGTCTGAAAAGACGATTTTATCCCTCTTCTCATTCTCTCTCCCCTCTGGGAGGGGAGGGGGAGGGTAGTCGCGCGGGGAGGAGGAGGGTGGCCGCACGGGGAGGGGAGAGGGAGGGGAGGGGCTGCCACCACCAGGACGAGTGGGGGTGAGGGAGGGGAGGAGGGTGAATGAGAAAGAATGAAAGGATATTTTAGATATTTTTTAATTTTTAAAACAGTTACTAACGGTCAAATCTGACGGTTTGTAGACGATAGAGGACATTTTGATCGAGTCATATATTGCAGAAGGATTTAATTGCTATATTTGTATATCGAGTTTTATTTTGCTAACGAGACAAATTGAATGAGAACTTTTTATTTATTTTATTCTTACTAAATGATATGTCTGATAATGATGTTTTTAATTGTTATTGATTTGGCTTAGGGATCTGAGGAGCAGGAGTAGAGAGTCTCTCTTCTCTCTCCTCCATTCCTGCAGTGGAAGAAAT
The DNA here is from genome assembly GCA_036927795.1 of Iris macrosiphon. Taxonomy (NCBI): domain Eukaryota; kingdom Viridiplantae; phylum Streptophyta; class Magnoliopsida; order Asparagales; family Iridaceae; genus Iris; species Iris macrosiphon. The sequence goes on along the minus strand of JAYESA010001313.1, from coordinate 28,318 downwards.
CTGCTGGCTAGGCTACTTGAACAACAGCATTGTAATGGGGGCCTCTCCTAAACTTTTATTATAACGTCTATGATAATCATAATAATACAGCTAATCTTTCTATCTTATTTATTATTTTTCTTATAATTTAATTCTCTAACAACTATAATTAATAAGAACCGAACTCAAGTGACTCTTGTGGTTACCGAGAAAAGCTATAAGATTATGACGTGATGGCACAAGATCAGTGGATCAAACCACGGAGACGTATTATTTCTTCCATTTATAAATGGTGAGAGTTGGACGACAGTAGGTCAAAAAGAAACGTTATGCCGAAAATTCAAAAAAATATATAATTAATAAGACAATATTAAAAGAAAGGCTTATCTTGTTTTAGAGTCTCGTATAACATTTAAAATTTGTGTTTAGATTTTCATATTATTGTTCACAAATATATATGCACGTGCGTTGCAAATTTCATAAATCATTATTAGAAAGATTAAAAAATAGTTGATGTAATTATTCTATTTTTTTTATTAAAATTACTTAGTAATATTAAACAAAATTATATTAATTATTCTAAATTTATTATTATATTAGTATCATAATATTATTATATATATTATTTTAAGACTATTTTGGAAGACCAAAGAACGACTCTCGTAATTATCTTGTTGTCCTTTTTAACATTAATAAATAATTTAAATTGGTACATAAATGCAAGAATATATTTGGAAAAAAAGTTTTACGGTGAAGTTCAACTTTTCTTATTATATAGTAGTATATAAAAGAGAGTTTAAGTCTCTTCTTGATGATTGATTTGGGGGTGACTTTTAAATTTCGCTTAGTTCTTCGTAGTATTCAAAATTTGTGTTTAGTTTCAGGGTCTCGTGTAATATATATTCGAAATTTAAGTTTATGTTTGTCATCCCAAGTGTGGACGAGATTCAAATTCTTTTATGGACAATATAAAGACGTAAAAATAAATTTTAAATATTATACAAGATCCTAAAACTAAATAATCCTAAGAAAATGTCTCCAAAAGACTGAAAATTGGTATTGTACGTAAACTCTTACTAATTTGTATTGTTCAAAGTGATATATGTATATATTGAATGTTTTGCAGCCCATGTTGCCATGTTTATAGTTAACTTATATTTTTCATTAAGTCCATTGTGCATGAAAAAGAAAATTCATTTGAGATTACTTCCTAAATAGCAATATAGTTAACTTATCGTTTTATCATCAATTTTATAGGCCGATTCATTCAAACTAATTATATTTAGAAAAAAAAACAATTTTTTTGATAAAATTGGTGGGAGAAAGTTCTTCAGTGTTTCACTAAATATAATTGATATTTTCAGTCTTAATTGCAATCAAACATCACCATTATAAAAAAAATATAAAATTTTATAGAATCGTTTTTCTAGTAAAATAATTTCGTAAAATTATTTTCTTTTTCACATATTTTTCCTTTGCAATCAAATTCACCCCTAAACAAATTTTATAAAAAAAAACATAATATTCTAAAGATATTAAGGTTGTTTTTTTCATTCTTCAGAAAGACAGTGATTATGCGCACCACTAGAGTTTGAAAAAAGACAATTAATTACATGTGGATCAGCGAACAACTTGACATTGAATATAAATAAATAAAATCACGGATACATGGATTGATTTGTTATAATGAGAAAGGAAAGGGTATTCAATTATTGCAAGATTTTAAGTGTTAATTTCAAAAACTGATAGAACAGAAAAAGCTTAGAAGAAAAATTGACAAGTCAATTCTTGCAGTATGCAGATTGGATTGTCTGAACTGAAACTTATTTTGGTTGTCCATTTATCTTTATTGTGGGTTGGTCTGGAGGGTCATCTGCAACCCTAAACTCCTTCAGGTCACGTTGGATCTGAAAGATCGTTCTAAGCAGAAGAAGTTGTCCAAGTCCGAAATATAAGAGGTGGATGAATATATAAGAGTATTTGTTTCTTAGCTTATGCAAAAAAAAATTAGTGCTTGGCATATACAACAAGCATAGTATGACTGGCGTACGTCCTTTCCAAATTATCACCAGATGAACATTTTTTCGATATCATTCAATTGCCGTCCCTTTTTTCCTCCAAAAAATTCCAAAGAACAATATATTTTTATGTAAATGTTATAGCAATATTTTTTTTTTTTGATAATTATCATAATAATAAAAATGTTACAAAATTGTTGGAAATCCAGTCAGATAATCCCTCCAAAAATGTTATTTGTCACCCAAAATATTTGGGTGATAACATCTCCCATTATGTGGTAGCTGATATGGTAGATGACATGACAAATTTTAAAATTAAAATTAAAATTTTTGGATTATTAACTTTTTTTTTGTTAAAACTGTCATGTCAGCTACCATATCAGATGTCACGTAACGAGAGATGGAATCACCCAATTTTTTTGGAAGACAAATAGCAAAATTGTAGTCCCTCACTTGACTTTCATTCACTTCACTTCACTTCACCTCACCTCACTCTACTCTACTTTATTTTTCCCTCAATCCAAAGAGACCCTTCACTTAACCCTATTACTTGAGTTATTTCTTTCAACTGGAATAAGGTGTTAAGATATATAGTTGTAGGAACTTTAACATCTAGTTAATGATTAAAATTTAAAAATGTCCACAATGAATTTACAAATATTATCATCACACCTTATCGCAACAATTTTTGCCTGCATGCCAAGTTACAAAGAAATGGAAAGAGAGCATTGAAAGGCTACGAAAGACCAAATTATGTCAAACCATGACTGTATCCTCCTACCACACACTTAATATGACATTTTTTTTCTATTTAATAGTGTCGCCTAAGGAGCAAAAACAAATTTAAAGTCATCATCTAAGGATGTGCCTCCATTGTTCTCATATATAGATCTCATCAAACTATGTAAATTGATATTGTATTTTATATGATTGCTGATTTGTAACTTAAGAAATACCACAATACACAAAAGAAAGAAAGAAGGAAAAAGATATTTATTTTCTCTTTTTGCGGACGAAAAATGCTAAATCGGGAGTCGCAACATGTCCGCAACATTCGTCCAAACCCCTCCTACATTCACCAGGGCCGACACCTAGAAACACACACCCCCCCCCCCTCCGCCCCCCCCCCCCCCCCCCCCCCCCCCCCCTCCAATCCGTGGCCGCGGACCAATTGTGCGGATCAATTCGACCGTCCATGTAACATCGCCGTTTGCGGAACTATAGTACTATCTCAAAGTTACCAAATGCTTCCAAACTTAAAAATAACTCTTTATAGTTTTATCTTGTGAAAGAAAGTCGAAATCCTACATTGGGTTGAATAAATAAGGCCTCTGTCTTCCACTATGGAATTACACCAATAAGAGATCTTCTTTCCTATTTTCTTCTTCCTTCTTCTACGTTTATTCAAACAGTGAAGTAACTCAAAATTTCTCTAAAAACAACTATTTGTTCAGTAGAGGAGTTTTATCTTGTGAAATAAATTCGAAATCCTAAAATATATATAATTCCATTTTAGCAGACCTTATTTCCAAAACTAGACTTTAAGGTTTTTCAGATATTGAAGTCCGCAGTTATTGAAGAAGTCTGAAAGATTTTCAAATAGTACCGGATTGTTATATATTAAGGCAGGCTGCAATAGCATGAATATAATATACCTAAACACTGCGAAAGTACCCAAATGGTTGATGTACTATATGGACCAGCTCCTCAAACGAATTTAGAAATAATGATATTGGCAAATTCAAGTCTGATCTAAAATATAGACAAATACGCCTTAGAGCAATAAGCTATGGTCTGATTACAGATACTTAGATAAGGAAATGTGATCACACCCAGTAGACGAGGGTAGGGTGCTCCTTGTCATGGCTCTGAGTGAGCTCGATGAGGAGGCGAAGGGGGCGACGGGTTAAAGGACGACGAAGTCGCAGAGGGAGAGAGGGCGAGGAGGGACCATGTGGTCCACCGAGAAGGTCTGAACCGACGGGGATTGCATCATCGTCGGGAACGATGGAGGAGACGATGTCGATGATGACGATGTTCGGGAGAGCACTGAAGAGCCTGGAGGGAGGGAGGGAGGGAGGGAGGGAGAAGGGTACGGGGATGGGCTTGGCCATTCTAGGGTTAGGATTAGGGTTAGGGTTAGAGTTAGGGCATGTACTGAGCTCATGTGGGCTGCGAACATCAAAAATGGACCCCCATACGTAATAATGTAAAAGAAATCAAGAAAGTAAAATTGAAATAAGTTTAGGAAATATATATTACCACAAAGGAATTGAACTAAGTAACTCGTGTGTGCAAGTCTAACTTAATAACCACTGCACCACAATTATTTTGTGTTAAGAGAGAACTATGGTATATGCTTGTTCTATTTTAAATACAAGATTATTAATATATTTATGTATAAACTAAATTTTTTTTTGTCCTCCGGATTCGTGGGTCCTAGACGGTCGCTATGGCTGCCCTAGGCTAGGACGGTCCTTGCTTGGCCCCTGATAGGGTTGGCAACGATGGAGATGGAGATGGAGAGGCGAACGGATGGTTAGAGATTATACATGGTTGTTTTGGACATTTTGTATTGTTAGTCAACGATGCCAGGGTAGCAACTAGTTTAATAATAGTTTAGGGTATTAACTCGTCAATATGAAACTTTATGATATTGACTTACAAAAGGTTGATAGTTCATGGTATTTAGTTACAACTAAGTCAAAATATTTTTTCTTCTTGTTGAATATTGAAAATATTTAACCATCAATCCTAATTAGAGTTTTGGTACAGTAATTGAAATTTTAACATGCCATAGGACATACCCATGTTTGAGTCTCCTCAGACGCGTAATATTTAAGTGAACACTAAAGCCAGGACCGATCATGGGTTTAGCCGACAAGACTTCGGACTTGGACGCCCCCAAGATTCAGCGTGATCCCACCAAATGTCGGGGTCACGAATGACCTTCTAGGACCGATTCACAATAAGAATAAACCAAAATTAGTTCTGGATAGGACAATCCAATCCTTTCGGCCGACTCCGGCTATAGCTCTTGGCCCATACAATTAATCTTAGACATGTGGAGACGTGTGGAGTAATATAAATATTTACCCTTGATTCTTATCCTAGTTTATATTATTTACTCTCTACTCTTATCCGAGTTTATATTATATTAAAAGTATATAATTAATAATTTTACAAATATATTGTCACAAGAAAATAAAAATCCTAGTCAACTGTTGTGGAGTTTTGTCATAAAGCTGTATTATTTGTAAGCATCTAAATTCCCATATTTGATCTTTATCTCAAATAAAAAAAATGCTACCAATAGAAGCTGAAAATAAGAGAGTGCTACTGAGACAAGCATGAGCGGACAAGTGCAAGCCGGCCCTTTCTCTTGTTTCCTTCCGTCCTCTATTTGGGCATTACAAAGACCACAAAAGTCCATAAACACCAAAGCTATGTACATATAAATATTATATAGTAACTACATATTATGTGTATATTGTGTATAGTTTTCATGTAATCATGATGGCCGCCTTGGGTCGCCGGGCGCATCAAGCTCGACATCTTGTCCTCGCTGGAACGTGGATCTCAACGCGCCTCCTTATATTGATTCTCTCTCTTCGGTCGATCGAGTTCGAGAATGCTCACACTTATTTGTCTTTACCTTTTTGTTGAGGGCGCTAATTACTAATAGAATATTCTTCCTTGATGCCTAAACTAGAAGATTTGACGAAGATATATAATATGATTGTGAAAAAAAAAAGTTCCATTCTTTTAAAATTTAATACTTGAAAATATTTTAGGGTTGTCTACACTAATCTCTCATATATTTTATGTTTATTAAACGGAATACTCTTATTTTGAAAATAATAACATAAAGTACTCTTATTTTGAAAATAATGTAAGGAATAATTATACTAATTATCTTTATTTTTTCCACAATAAGAATAGTCTGTGTCAATTATTTTAGATATACCTTGTATAATAAACGTAAAATAGAGAAGAAGAAAAATAGCATAAATAATCTTTTATATATATATATATATATATATATATTTTTTTTTTTTTTTTGACAGTATCTAATACTTTATGTTTAGTTATATACTTTGTGTGCATGTGTATTGGATGTACGTGCACATTGGATGTTGCTATTCATTTAAGGAAATGGAATTATAATACTATTGGCCTGCAATAAAGTTTTTGTTCTGGGAAGTATGAATTGCCTCCTGTATCTTCTTATGTGTTCATATACATATATATATTTTTTAACTCTAAATTTGTTCTAAATTTGTTTATTTTCCCTTCAATATCTTCTTGGCATCTGTGTATATGGACACTAAAAAAAAGCGTGAGATAGACGGGATAACTTCTAGAGTAATTTTACGGAAATGATAAACGGCCCGCAGGGAAGGTGTCCGCGGCTGTGACGGCAACTGACGTGTCTCTCTCCCCCCCTCCCCCCTATTCGCTCCCCTCTCTTCTCGGTGCATGCTCCGGGGCCCACTCCTGGAAATTCCGGACCTCCCTCCCCCTCCAATGGGACGACGACACGTGGTGAGTGCGTACTTAACCCTGAAACATACTTGAATCTTGTGGGCCTAGACCGAGGTGTATGTATCACCAGAGGGGTTAAATGTTATGTTGCAGGGAAGGATTCAGAAAGTTTAGCAAGAGAAGGCTTGAAAATGAAGTGAGCAAGGACTTGGAAAGAAAAAAATTACAAAAGTTTTAAGAGGATCAAACTCAAGAACTACAAAACATAGTCGAAACTATGTTACCGACCGACCTTGTCAAACCATGTTACCAATTAACCTTGCCTTCACAATATGTATATATATATACTAGTAAAGTGCACGTGCATTGCACGCACGTAAAAAAACTGTAGACAATAATTAATTTGAATTTGTTATAGATAACGTTGTCATGTGAATCGAACCCACTAAGCCAAGGAGAATGCCTCCCACCATACACACGCGAGTTAGAGGAATTTAACTATAGTTAAATAATATTAGGTAGTTAAACAATTAGTTAAAATTTATTTATTTTAAAAAAAATAATTATATGAGGATATACATACAATCTAGACGACTCATGCATTTTGAACTGTTTTAAAGCCTATATATATATATATATATATATATATATATATATATATATACACGAGGAGGATCGACATCTCCGTACTTAAGGATTTTTGCATTATCATCGAAATAGCAACCGTTTGATTGTATTTTGACGGTTCAGATTAGATCAAAATTTTGCGAGAAACTGAAAATTTTGATAGCTTAAGGACCTAATCTTAACCGTAAAAAAAATACAATACAACAATTACGATTTCAAAGGACATGCATAATACTTAAATACAAAAATCTTTATATATACATATATATATATATATATATAGAGAATAAGGGAGGTTATATATATATATAAAGAAAATATAGTGGGTGCGTGAGCCTCCAATGCTCTCCATGTGTATATGTTCCTATATATTGCACATACATAATGAATATGATAAAATCTATCTTTATAATAAAATTGAGTGGTATTTCCTGCAAAAAAAAAAAAATGCATAAATTTCATAATTAAAAGATGGAGAATATGTTATACATATGACACTAGTATATGTTAATAGAAAATTCTAAAATAAAAAAAACATTATTAAATGATGCAAATAAGTTGTCATCCAAATAAATAGTTTTGAAAATCGAATTATAAGTGCCAAGATAGGCATGGGGATAACCAGTACATACAAATATGGGTGGACCCACACTATAGGTCGCGGTTTTGAGGTTTTGATTTAGTATTAATGTTTGTTTTGGTTTAATTTTCTAACCACAATTGAAAGGCTGTAAATGGAATAAGTTTCAGAAAGAGGGGAAAAATGACTGCTCTCTACGGAGACCTTTAGACAATCTCCAATGGAATTTCTATCTGAAATATTAAAATGGTAAAAATTTCTTTTACAAGAAATAAATTTCTCTCAACCATATACAATTTCTATCTTATGTGACAGTGATATAGGATCGAGAATTTCTATAAAAAAAAAATTACATGTAGAAACTTTCGTAGAAATTCTTTTCTCTGCTGTGAAATGAAGAACCAGTAGAGAGTATTTTCTTGTTTGTACAATTTCTATTTAGAAACTCTACCGACTAGAATATAAATTTTCTTAAAGTACAATGACAACTAGAATAGAAACTCAATTTTATAATCAGCAGTTTTATACAAACCGTCGGCTGAAACAAAACCGAAACCGCGACCACCTGTCAACTTCCTATTGGGTGAATTTTTTTTATTTTTTTTATTTTTTGCTTACGTTAGCAAGGAAAGACTGACGTCAGCAAATTTGTTCCGGCCAATAAGACACTGACACGTGATATTTCGGTCTATTTTTTCAGTCCAGACTTCGGTCTGCCCAGACTTTTTATTTTAGAAATCCCCATTGAAGATGTCTTTATTGATGGAGAGAATAAGATACCATTTCTTGTTCTTTTCTCTTGACTCAGAAGATAATTGATGTAACCTCCTGTCTCCAATTGTTTAAATATAGGATGATAATTAATAGGAGAATGTCTCAATCCATATTCTTCGGTTCTTGATTTTTATGTTGTTTGAAAATGATTTGTAATTTATCAACGGCCATTTAGGATTGAAGGTTTGACCACGCACCATTTTGAGGGGCACGGCAGTTTATTTATTATTATAATTAAAAAAAATGTAAAAAATTATTTCTTCTTCTTCTGAGGAGTCGAATCTACCAGCTAAACAATTGCGAAAGAATACACATAAATTACATAAATTAGAGGTGTTTGGAAGAAAAAAAGAAAACCAAACTCAAGCACCAAATGAGTCGTAACATCTAGGATGTTAATGTCGGTTGTAGAGTACAAATGCGTATAAAACGAAGATTATAACAACGTAAAAAGAGGATTACAAGTCAATGAAAAATGAAAGTCATAACAATTTTGCAACCGAGTTGCTACAAAAAAAAAAATTTAATAGAAGAATAATGAGACATAAAATATTATTGGAGTGATTAAAATCATCATTGTTTAGAGCAAGAGTCGATCATTTTCGTCCATATATTTTCAAGAACTAGCAAGTTAACCGATTTAAACCCCTTTGTCTCTCTGCATATAAACTAATAAAAGTGGAGCAATTTTAAAAAAATAGTAGCAAGTGTATGAATTTATCAGCCATGTTTTTTCTGACTCTACCCAGTTATAGATGTACAAGTGAGGACCTAAAAAGTAATATAAACGAGCTAACAATAGCAAGATAAATAAATTGTAGAACCTATGCTGCTGTGTATTATGTGAGCATATCCCAAAGTATAGATAAATATTAACAATTGCTACTAAATGTAGCCTCACTATCATAATCTACAAAAGGCTATATACCAAGTCTAAAACATATACAATGATATAGCTATAAATCCCAAGATCCTCACTGTATTTATTCTTGTTAATTTGTTTGTCAACTCCTTACCAGGTAATTCAAGTAGGGACAATTAAGTTACTAAACCTAACAATGCACACTTTTTATGTAACGATCCGTTCCGCTCAAGCGGACAGCCGATTCAAACGGCAAAAGTGCAACGACCCTGCTCAGCGAGAATACTCGTTTGAGGCAAATGATTTTCCGACTTGGCCCTTCAGGAGTTCCGGCTTAGGCTTTCAGAGGCTTGCTCGGAGTATCGCTCGACCGAGGCGCATCGCTAAGGTGGGTGGCTATGATGAACTTGTCTTCGCTTAGTCATCACACTTAAAATATGGACGATACATGCTAGTCGCTAGGTGAATCACCCCATGCATGCTAATAAAGAATACAACGCATCTAGCTAAGGGAATAATTCCAAATTGTATTGCTTGTATTAGAACATGAAAATAAAACTTTGCTCATATATGGACCCTCGTATGCTACATTTGCCTTGTAAAACTAGATCCCGCTATGCCTCGAGTAGATCGTTATTTATACTCTTCGTAGTGCACTGTTCACTCGATTACACTGCACGTCCCTAGAGTATGTCGCTCGGTATGTCCCTTTACAGTTTCACTCCTCGCTTTACCCTTAAACCGTGCCAACATAAATGTTTATGTTTCATGCATATGTTAACTTGTACTAGAACCGCCTGTAACACTTGTTCAATATCAATAAAGAGTTAATTTGCTTTACTTCTATACTTGTGTTATTCAATGCTTCCGCTACTGACGACTCTGTGAACTTGTTATCAATCGCCTGTGCATTTTATTTTCTGCTGCACTCGGACAATCTGTGCGACTCTGTGGCTTAGACCTCTTACCGCATGTTCATATCACGGCCTTGCACTGGCGCGGTTTACGCTCGTGCGATATTACGCCCAGATGGGTCAAGCGATTGTCCAGCGGGAGCGTTGGCGCGGTGATTCGCACCTAGCTGGGATGGCTAATTTTCTGCCGGAAATCGGGGCATGACATAATGGTATCAGAGCATGACTTTATGCCTTTGGACTTCGTTTCGATTTTTTCATTTTCGAAAGCTCGTTCATGGGTTATGTGCATACACTCTCTCTCAATGTCCCATCAAAATAATTCTAAATACTTTCAAAAGTACATGTGAATGATATAATTGCTTGTACAAAATTGTAATGCGATAGCCTTTGTGCCGACCTGTGCTAGACTTGTGGGATTAGACTCGTGCTAGAATTTGTAAGTTATGTGCAAAGCCGAACACCTATACGTGATTACCCAACTGGTTAGTATACGGGATAGAATATCGTTCGAACGGTTAGCTATGCATACAGCCTTTCGGCTAAGTTGTGTTGAGTATCGCACGCCAAGACCCTTTGGTTGAAGCTAGTTGCAAAGAGATTGAAATATCATTCAGGAAAAGGATAAGTCAGACTTACAATTATAATTAATAGAAACATTATCAGGTTTATCACTTAGGTGAATAGAGTATCGTGCTTGGATTTTTAAAAATAGCTCGAACGGTATTTCGTGTCGGAAGATACAAATCGAATATTGTTTGCTTGGATGACTATTAATAGGATATATACGAGACTAAGATTTTATCAGGCGATGCTAAATATCGTGCAGGAATTATAAGAAAAACTTGGTGAATATGCTAGTAATTGATGCGAACACTGGTTGAGAATTTAATTGGGTGACTCGATTCCGAGTGGTGTATGGATCATTTAGAAATGTCCAAACGGATTCATAGGTCTCGTGAAAAAATTGGATTGAACGATTTGAAAATGTCTTGAATAAGTGATAACACTACTAGAATAAGAGGGATTAGCGACGTTTTATAGCGACTCCATGTAAAAATGTCGCTAATTTAGCGACTCCCTGTGAAAACGTCGCTAGACGTCGCTAATTGACGATATTTAGCGACGCTTAGCGACTTTTATTCAGTTTATAAAAGATTAGTCGCTATAAGTTTAATTTAGGTCGCTAAACGTCGCTAATATATTTTATTTAGCGACGTTATTTAGCAACGTATATGTTTTGGATATTTAGCGACGTCATTAGCGACGTTTAAGACGTCGCTAAATTAGCGACTTCGTTATTGGCGTCGCTAAAATGTCGCTAAATTCTAAATTAGCGACGTTATTATTGGCGTCACTAAAATGCCGCTAATTTTTTTACTTAGGGCTGATTTCCCCCATTTCCTTCGATCTCTCATTCTCCCTCTCCCAAATTTTAAACCGTCCTCCTTCCTCCCTCCGGCGACCCCTCCTCCCTCCGGCGACCCCCCTCGGCCGCGTCCTCTCCCTCCGGCTCCCCTCCTCCCTCTGGCGCCCCCTTCTCCCTCCCGGCGACCCCCCTCCAGCCGCGTCCTCCCCCCTCGGGCCGCGTCCTCCCCCCCTCATCCTCCTCCTCTAGGTAAACCCTAACTCTCTCTCTCTCTCTCTCTCTCTCTCTCTCTCTCTCTCTCTCTCTCTCACACACACACACACACACACACATGACACACATATGACACTGACATAGATATGACACACACACACACAGACACGACACACACACACACACTGACATAGACACTGATCAGGACCTAGGGTTAGGGTTAAGTTTTTTGACCTGGGACCTTGTGTTAACAGTGCGGAGATGGTGTATACTGGATCTTGTGAGGAGTATGCAAGAGTGAACACTGCTCTATTATAAACCCCCTAATTTTTTCAGGAATTTTTAATTTAGATTTTTCATAATTTTCTGTAATTTTCGGGGATTTAAACTAAGGTATTTTGAATTTAAATAATTTTTAAATGATGTTGATTAATATTAAAATATTATGAAAATAAAATTTTTGGGTGTGAAATAAAAAACTAGACATAGGGTAATTTTTGGAAATTTATTGGACCCTAGAAGCATTTTTAAAGCCCTAAAAACTAATTTATATTTAAACCAAATTAAACCCTGAAATTGAACCCGGTTTATTTGGAAATAAATCGAACCGAACCGCTGCCAAACCAAACCGAACCGAACCGAACCCTCTCTTAACGGGTCGGGTCAGATTCGAAGTGAACCTGACCCGGACCCGTTAATCCGCCGAAACCCTAAATCCTAATTCTACCCATATTACTGTTCCGGCGGCTATATATTCCCTCGATCTCCACGCTCCGCCACCGGAAAACCTAATCTAACTCCTTTCTCCTCCGCCCAGAGCCCGCTCCGGCCGCCCTAGCCCTGAACCCTAACTCCACCTCCCTCGTCTTCCTCCTCCCGGACTTCCTCCCCCGACCGCCGACCAGAACCTCCTCCTTCCTCGTCTTCCCTCTCCATCGTATCCCACGGCGAGCTCCGCCTGACCTCGAACCCCCCACAGCCCGCTCCACCACATGTCTTCCTCCTCCGCCCTAGCCGTCGATGAACCCCTCGACCAGAACCTCGCCGTCCTCAGCCCATCCCCGACCCGCAGCGCCTAGCTCCGTGCCCTAGCCACCAGCCCCGACCTCGTCGACCCCCAGCAGCACCCGAGCGCCGGCCGCCTCCACCTCGCTGTGCTCCTCCGGCGATGCCCTGAGTCACCACGGCGAAGCCCCGATGAATCTCCGCTGAACCCTGACTCCGACACAGTAGAACCCTGACCCGGACACGGCTGACCTGGACATGGCAGAACTCAGAACCCGGACACGAGAAAATCTCGTCCTACGTAGTCCCGTTCAGGTAACCCGTTCTCTCTCCTCGTTGCTCCATTTTTTGTTCTGTCAGTTATGTCGCGTAGGCTGTGTAACCCTCTCGATGCCCGTGCAACCAGCTCGGTGCGTCGCGTCCTGTGGCGATCGCGAACCGCGATCCAAAAATAGGAAAAACAATGCCCCGTTTCCCCCCGAAACTGAGTACGCCCCGCCAAACGGGACGACTTGGTCGCGCGCGGTCATTACCAAAAGGTGCGCACCGTTGATACGGACGTGCGGGATTTAACAGAAGTTGATTTGGATGTGCGTGCACACCGGAATCAACGCGTATCTGCCGACAACGTCCCGTATTCGTCTATTCTGGAACACGTCGTAACTTTGTGTACACACGTCAGATCGAAATAAAACTTACGCCATTGGACTCGTAGCAATACGCTGGTCCTGTGACCCAAGTTTGGTTCGATTCTGAGAACGTTGACAAAATCGCGTATCGTGGGCCCGCGGCTCCACTTGACGGGCGATTTTATGATCGGTTTATCGGAATCCAGTTCTGAAAGTTCCGTTCGGTTCGTATCATCATTCTGGACTTGTTGACACTAAGTTTGACGAATTTGGAGACCATTGGTTCTGACACATTTTTCGGTGCGAAGCGGCCACATGAGGACCCCGCTTGGACCAGAAACTGTCATTTTTGCCCTCGTGTCCAAATTGAACTCAAGGATAGGCGTTTCTAGCTATTTGATATTTTCTGAACCTGTTGGTGATATTTATTTCAGCATCCGGAGATATTTGTTCTGCGGCCATAACTTCTGATCCTGTGTGTTGGACTTCGGGACGTTACACTTTACAGCTTTCTTGCCAGACAAGATACCTTGCCAAATTGCTTACAGTATTTTGTATGCTTAGTATATTTTTGTATATTTATTACATTTTTGTATATTTCTTGCATGTGTAGTTTTCTTTCAGTCATTACTATATATTAGATATGTTGACACACACATGGCACTTAGTATCATGAGAGGATAATCATTAGGCGTATGGGCTTTTAACCACTATGGTAAACCATAGTATATAGTTCGCACTACGGTCATGTGTCGTGCTGGTCGCTACCCCAGAGGTATGTCGATTTCTGTAGAGTCGCGTTGGTCGCTACCCCAGAGGTATGTCGATTTCTGATGTCCATTGACGGGTGTGTGAGTTGTGAGGCTTAGATCGAATAGCCTACCCTTGCCCATACGTCGAAAAATTGTCATCATTTGCATTCATATAGATTGTCTTGTACAGCATACTTATTTACTTTCAAATATTATCCATATTTACTGTATTCAAATTGGCTTGCTTCTATGTATCTTGTTACGTCCCTCTGAGGACCTGGTCCCTTTCCAGGTATATTTGTTCTTGAGTATTTGCAGGAGCGTAGATTTGGATGGTTACATATATTTCGAGAATGTCTTCTCTCCGAGCCCCATGATTATTAGCTGGTATTCCTATATTGTATTTGTTGTGTTGTACTTTTCCATTCGAGTTGGTAGTGGATTTGTTTCCATCCAACTATCATCCTTAGATACTTATGTTGAGATCTAGTTATATAGATGCTGGTTATTCATTTATATTAATTTTCGTGGATGAGATTTAGATTGTTCCCTGTGACTTGTGATACATTCTATACCACTTGTGGATTTGATATTCATATTACAGCGTACGTATGAGTTATGGTTTCCATATATTGGAGTTGCCATATCCATGCGGCTGGCATGCTTACGTGTCCTATTCCTATGTATTTTAGGACTGGGACGTGACATATTTTTGTGGTGGCCCATGCAGGTCGAGAGCATATTATCTCGATTATGTTACTGTACCGGGCAAGCCTGCACCTAGGACTAGAGTATAGGATCTCATCCATAATTGACTATGATTCACCTTCCTCCTATTTGTTCTATTTGAGCAATTGTATCCTGCTTAATTCATGTACTCCCCTAACAGTTCTTTGAGTATAGCCTTCTGCTAGAATATAGGAACCCCTGTTATTGGGATGATAATTAGAGTAGCACACCTATTAGGATTACAACGAGAATATAGATACACCACTAAGTTTAGAATATCTAGTGAACCCTAGAATTCCTTATCTCTAAGAATTGGTTTACCATTACCCCCTGATGTATTATGAGGACCTGTGAGTAGTATAGATACTACTAGAGTTAGTTAAGAGTCTTACCATAATGTTTGACCCTAGTATTGAGGAACCAATAGAAAACCAAAATTGAATATTAGGACTGAACCTAACCTTCATAGTTAGATAAGTATTGGAAAACTATAAATTTAGATTCTTGTCTTAAGATAAGCAGACAGTACCTTAGAAAGCCAAGAGTAATGCATAAAATACTTTCCTAATCATACCTCAACCACAGAGACTAGTAAACCCCTTTCCCTTAGAAAACCATGATACTATCTAGAGCCCTCTATTTTAAATTTTTATACCTTGTTCCTCTGCGACCTTAGCGTTCTCTAATTGCGCGATGACTAAATTTTGTTCTTCTATTCTTCATCTTTCAACTCGTGCCACTTGAAACCTCTGCTTATAGACCAAGTGTTTTTATTCTATAATTGGTATATATAGCCTGCTAGGATTATAGTTATAATTTTTAAATTTTGAAATTGTGTGCTTAGTAGTTAGAACTTGATAGTTTAAGTTATTCTTGTAGATTGAGATCTGGTGCTTATCTCTTAGTTTTAAATTGCGTAACTTGTATCACACCTCAATACGAGTTATATTCCCTTTCCCTTGAGGCCAGTAACTGTTCCATTCTTACTATTGACACTTGCACTAAGGCTAAGACTTAGGACGACCATGACCTATGTAATGAAAGAGGATACCCTAATAAGTACCAAGACCCCCTTATCGTAAACCTTAACAGGAGTTTCTACGGTATCCTTAAGATAATTACAGTATTAGTTAATTGTTATAAGTTGGGTAGTATACCTCACAACCTAGTATCACATAGTCTTTTGACCTATTATTGAAGTGTGATTGAACAACATTAACTGTATGCTAGCTTAGGACGATGGTATTTTTTTCCAGACTGTAGAACTTAGAGGCTATACCCCTACTTTGTCGACTATCGACTTAGACAAGGAATTAGTATGACAACTGTAGAGATTATGGAGTCTTATCTTTTGTGAACTTGAATTATTATGTACATTCTCTCATCATAATCCAGCGTATTTATGTTTGTTGTACTACCTTGACTTATGTCGCTATTATAGCCTAGTTTTTGCAAGCTTAATCTTATATCGAGCTTGTTCATGACATATGTGTTATTGGGGCCTGATCAACCACACTAATACAAATTGTCTAATCAGAATCAGTGTATTATGGTCTAGCTAGACATAGTGCGCTTGATTCGCCCTTCGCAATACCATTTTACGTGGATTGAGATGTATAGTTGACCAGTAGACAAATATACTTACCCTCTAGATACGACAAAGCATATCATATCAAGTACATAACTGCACCGATGTGAGCATATGAATAAGAAATTACCAAATAGTGTTTCAATCCACAACTGCCTTGACAATTTCCATCTGAATCATTTAAACGCTTTGATTCCCATACTTCCATTCTATTACCCCTCCTTGAACTCTTTACCATTTTTTTCCGTCTTCCCTTATTTCGGAAAGACGAAACCTCATGCTTGGAAATAAGTGATACACTGATAGTGCTAGGTACACCCCATAGGCTAATCATATGACTTGGTGACTCTCTGTTATAAATGATTAAGGGCATATCATAGATGATATGTTTGGTGTTAAAAACTTTGAGAATTCAATAACATGATTAAATAATTTGGGGCATAGCTTTCTTAGATGTATAGCCTTAGATGATAGATGGGTAAATTCTAAGTTGGGTAGAGACCGCAATGTTCACTTGAGAGGAATTCTTTAGACTGTAATCAAGTGAGATTTGATAGAGAGACCCTACCCTAGTTTAATTTCGAGGACGAAATTGTTTTAAGTTGGATAGATTGTAAACCCCCTAATTTTTTCAAGAATTTTTAATTTGGATTTTTTACAATTTTCTGTAATTTTCGGGGATTTAAACTAAGGTATTTTGAATTTAAATAATTTTTAAATAATTTTGATTAATATTAAAATATTATGAAAATAATATTTTTGGGTGTGAAATAAAAAACTAGACATAGGGTAATTTTTCGGGAATTTATTGGACCCTAGAAGCATTTTTAAAGCCCTAAAAACTAATTTATATTTAAACCAAATTAAACCCTGAAATTGAACCCGGTTTATTTGGAAATAAATCGAACCGAACCGCTACCAAACCAAACCAAACCAAACCCGCTCTTAACGGGTCGGGTCAGATCCGAAGTGAACCCGACCCGGACCCGTTAATCCGCCTAAACCCTAAATCCTAATTCTACCCATATTACTGTTCCGGTGGCTATATATTCCTTCGATCTCCATGCTCCGCCGCCGGAAAACCTAATCTAACTCCTCTCTCCTCCGCCCAGAGCCCGCTCCGACCGCCCTAGCCCTGAACTCTAACTCCTCCTCCCTCGTCTTCCTCCTCCCGGACTTCCTCCCCCGACCGCCGACCAGAACCTCCTCCTTCCTCGTCTTCCCTCTCCATCGTATCCCACGGCGAGCTCCGCCTGACCTCGAACCCCCCACAGCCTGCTCCACCACCTGTCTTCCTCCTTCGCCCTAGCCGTCGACGAACCCCTCGACCAGAACCTCGCTGTCCTCCGCCCATCCCCGACCCACAGCGCCTAGCTCCGTGCCCTAGCCACCAGCCCCGACCTCGTCGACCCCCAGCAGCACCCGAGTGCCGGCCGCCTCCACCTCGCTGTGCTCCTCCGGCGACACCCTGAGTCACTACAATGAAGCCTCGATGAGTCTCCGCTGAACCCTGACTCCGACACAGTAGAACCCTGACCCGGACACGGCAGAACTCAGAACCCGGAGACGAGAAAACCTCGTCCTACGTAGCCCCGTTCAGGTAACCCGTTCTCTCTCCTCGTTGCTCCATTTTCTGTTCCGTCAGTTGTGATGCGTAGGCTGTGTAACCCTCTCGATGTCCGTGCAACCCGCTCGGTGCGTCGCATCCTGTGGCGATCGCGAACCGCGATCCAAAAACAGGAAAAATAATGCCCCATTTTCCTCCAAAACTGAGTACGCCCCGCCAAACGGGACGACTTGGTCACGCGCGGTCTTCACCGAAAGGTGTGCGCCATTGATACGGACGTGTGGGATTTCGCAGAAGTTGATTTGGATGTACGTGCACACCGGAATCAACGCGTATCCGCCGACAATGCCTTGTATCTATCTGTTCTGGAACATATCGTAACTTTGTGTACACACGTCGGATCAAAACTAAACTTGCGCCATCGGACTCGTAGCAATACGCTGGTCCTGTGACCCAAGTTTGGTTCGATTCTGAGAATGTTGACAAAATCGTGTATCGTGGGCCCCGCGGCTCCACTTGACGGGCGGTTTTGTGATCGGCTCATCGAAATCCAGTTCTGGAAGTTCCGTTGGGTTCGTATCATCATTCTGGACTTGTTGCCACTAAGTTTGACGAATTTGGAGACCATTGGTTCTGACACATTTTTCGGTGAGAAGCGGCCACATGAGGACCCCGTTTGGACCAGAAACTGTTATTTTTGCCCTCGTGTCCAAATTGAACTCAAGGACAGGCGTTTCTAGATATTTGATATTTTCTGAACCTGTTGGTGATGTTTATTTCAGCATCTGGAGATATTTGTTCTGCGGCCATAGCTTCTGATCCTGTGTGTTGGACTTCGGAATGTTACACTTTACAGCTTTCTTGCCAGGCAAGATACCTTGCCAAATTGCTTACAGTATTTTGCATGCTTAGTAAATTTCTGTATATTTATTGTATTTCTGTATATTTCTTGCATGTGTAATTTTCTTTCAGTCATTACTATGTATTAGATATGTTGACACACACATGGCACTTAGTATCATGAGAGGACAATCATTAGGCGTATGGGCTTTTAACCACTCTGGTAAACCGTATTATATAGTTCGCACTACGGGCGTGTGTCGTGCTGGTCGCTACCCCAGAGGTATGTTGATTTCTATAGAGTCGCGTTGGTCGCTACCCCAGAGGTATGTCAATTTCTGATGTCCATTGACGGGTGTGTGAGTTGTGAGGCTTAGATCGAGTAGCCTACCCTTGCCCATACGTCGAAAAGTTGTCCTCATTTGCATTCATATAGATTGTCTTGTACAGCATACTTATTTACTTTCAAATATTATGCATGTTTACTGTATTCAAATTGGCTTGCTTCTATGTATCTTGTTACGTCCCTCTGAGGACCTGGTCCCTTTCCAGGTGTATTTGTTCTTGAGTATTTGCAGGAGCGTAGATTTGGATGGTTACATATATTTCGAGGATGTCTTCTCTCCGAGCCCCATGATTGTTAGCTGGTATTCCTATATTGTATTCGTTGTGTTGTACTTTTCCATTCGAGTTGGTAGTAGATTTGTTTCCATCCAACTATCATCCTTAGATACTTATGTTGAGATCTAGTTATATAGATGCTGGTTATTCATTTATATTAATTTTCGTGGATGAGATTTAGATTGTTCCCTGTGACTTGTGATACATTCTATACCACTTGTGGATTTAATATTCATATTACAGCGTACGTATGAGTTATGGTTTCCATATCCATGCGACTGACATGCTTACGTGTCCTAGTCCTATGTATTTTGGGACTGGGGCGTGACATCTATGACAGTGTATCCTTGTGTTAACAGTGCGTATATGTGTTCTTGAGTAAGGTGTGTAGTGCGTATATGGCGTCGGGGCGTGGGGCTTTTGCGGGGCTCTGGAAACGGGTCGCCCGATCCGGACCCTATATATATATATATATTTTAGCCATTTTAGTTTGATAAGGTTATATGTAAACTCCCTCGACCAGATTTCAGTAATTTAGGATTAGTTTAGACTAACTAGAATTTGTGCAACTTTTTAAAATTTTATTTATTATATAATCTATTGATTGTGCACTTGTTTATTACACCATTAATTAGGGCATCACACTAACTGTTAACCCTAAACAAATTTCAAATTCCTGTTCTAGACTAGTCAGACTACATTTTCTGTATTTTTAGCAACTTCCAGAAACCTCATCTGGTGCTTCGTTTTAGTCGCACAAATATCGTTACAAACGTATGTATTTATTTCCTATTTAAATTTCTGCTCTTTACCAATCCCTGTACCCTAGTGATTTGAGGACCAGTAGACACCTGTTTTACCCAACCAAAAATACGATAATATTCTACTATAATTATATTGCAATTATCGTATTGACACCATAGAAAAATTATGACCCTAACAGCCTCAAAATAATTAGTGAACACCGTGCGCAGTATTTATTAAATAATAAATACGATGACCGTATCACCTGCAGAATCAGATCCTGTCCCTGCCCAGACTCACCCCACACTGTCCAAAATATTTCCCCCAGTTATTTCCCCCATTTTTGTACAATTTAGAATTTCGGGAAATCAGTATTTAAAAACAGGTAAATTGCGAAATTACGCAAAATACCAAATTCATGCATTTATGCAATTATTGAAAAGTTAGGGGTTAAAATGCAAAATTTCATGCTAGGTGGCCTAATCCTATTGGCTAGACCATAGGTGTGTGGGACCCACCCAGAAATCCAGAGAAATCCAGCCAAAAATATCCCAAAAATACCAAATTACCCATTTACCCCTGAACTTCAAAGTAATTACAATTTTGCCATCCACCCCAACCCCTATAAAACCCGACCCCCTCCCATTCAAATCCCCACAACTCCTCCCTCCGACCACCGCCGGCCACCCAACTCCGGCCAACCCTTCGCCACCCTCCCCTCTCCCCTCCGGCCAAGCCCCGCCGCCTGAGCCACCCTGCTCCGCCGGCCACAGCCTCCACAAACCCCCACTCCCTCACTGCTACTCACAGCCACCACCACCCGAGCCACCTCCCCCGCCGCCTCCGGCCATCGCCGACCACCGCCACCATCCCCATTCGACTCACCCCGACCTCCCCTACCTACCACCACCACCTCACCCCCCCACGACGCCGCTTTCGGCCGCCCTAGCCCCCGCAGCAGCCACCACCCCTAACCCTAGCTACTGCCCCTCCTCCCTCCGACGGCCTCCAGCCACCGCCACCGCCGTCGTGGACCTCCGCCACCACCACCAACCTCACCGCCACTCCTCCCTCCACCTTTCCCTCACCCTGCCCGGCCACCCCCGCCGCTCCTCCGCCGCCGGCAGCCCCCGCACTCCACTGCTGCTGCTGCTGCTGCTATCTGCTACTGCTGCTGTTTCCTTCCCTCCGGCCGCCTCCGGCCAGCTCCGCCGCCGTCCACCCGCCGTCGACGACCCCTAGGGCCCACCTGTCAGTAGGTATATTCCTAATACCTAATATATATGTATTTATATATATATTTGTATATGTATATGTATATGTATATGTATATATATGTATATATATGTATATATATATGTATAAATATATATATATGTATAATTAAATGTATATATGTGTATTTATATGTATATATTATTCTATAATATATAAATATAATATATAAAGCTATTATGCAGTATAATAATACTGTATATACTATTATTATACATATAATAAATATATGTATATATACCTATCATTATATACATATATATATATATGAATATATATGTATATTTACTATATACTATTATGTAATTACATATATATATCTATAGTATATATATATATGTACATATATTTATAATATGTATACTATATGTTATATATTATATATATATAACATATTTGTATACTTTGCATTTTCCTTTTATTTATTTTTCTGCATTTAATTTCCTGCACCTATTATATATATATATATATATATATATCTATATATATATATATTATCTATATGTATATATATATAATACCAGCTGGATAATACAGCTTAATTATATATATTATATTTCAATTCTTGCAAATGTCATTTCAATTTATTTAATATTAAATATATTGTGCTGGATATTACAGCCTAATTATAATATTATCCAGTGGTCACATATAGACCCTGATAATATTTATATTATATATTGCTGAATAATACAGCATTTATATATGTATTTAATTTCTGCACTGTCTTTTAAATTTACCTATATATATAACTATCAGTGGATATACCCTGAATATATATATATTTAAATTCTGCCCTGTCATTTCAATTTATCTATATTATTATATATCAGAGGATACACCCTGATAAATACTATATTATTTATCGCAGTGGATATACCCTGCTACTATATATTATTGCCTGCATTTATCTGTTCTATATATATATACTATTATATATATTATATCTATGCCTACTAAATATATATATCTATACTATATATATGTATATATATATATGTTTTATATTACAGCCTGGTTATTCACGAAAACTATCTGTTTTAACAGAAACCAACTTCAGCACAGCCAGTGACCCCCTGTCACCAGCACCTTCACAACTGACTGTAAAATCAGGGTTTCAATACTATCAGGGAGTAGGCAAGTATACCTTGCCAAGTTATTGATTAAATTAAATTGTTGATATCTGCTTTGCTCTGAAATTCATATACCATGATCACCTGAGACTGCCTTGGGTACAGTCAACTGTTATGTTGACACGATATTACAGACTCACCAACAACTGAGAGAATATCCTAATATTCTCCTAAACCCTATCACGGGAACACGCAACATGGTTGCATTACATATACGGATGTGAGCTGCGTATTTGATTAGCTATCAGTACGTGTGTTCCGCATCACGGATTAGAATAACTCAGGAGATGTACGACTTGACATTTAGTTTCATTGGGATGGGAAAGATAACTAGTGGACGTATGGGACACCCCCTCCATATATGATTTATACCTTCGTACCATGCTCCTCGGAGATGGTCGATTGCAGAGCTACCCGTGAGTCCGGGGGCATACGACACATATACTAGCCAGTCACCACGATTGGTGAACTACGTCAGCGTATGTCTAGCCACACATTCCCATGCGTACTACTGGATCTTTACTTGCATTTTCACTTAGTATGGTTAGCACCCTGTATTTATTTTCTTTATTCAGTATTTACATACATGGCATGTCATATCATGTATCTTGTTACGTCCCACTGAGGACCTGGTTCCCTGCCAGATCTAGACGAGGCTTTCTACCCCACTGTGTACGGGCCTGATCAGGAGGCCAGATGTGCTACCGAGGAGGAGCTCGAGGAGACACCCTCAGAGTTTGCCTGACCCTAGAGGCCTGCCACCTGGAGATGGAGATGTTTTCATCAGATAGACACTGCTTAGTCTATCTGATTTTTCTGCGCTATTATCAGTTTTTGTAGTAGACTTGTATTCTCACCAGTTGTGTACTGTATCAGACTCAGTTTTATATATATATTCAGCACTTGCTTTTCTGACACTTTGTTGTGGATGAGATAGATATATTTGTTCTGTACTTGTAGTATTTTAGGACAGCATAGCACGTTCCTTTGGGTCCATCAAAGTGGTTTAAGCCCTTAGTGACGTGTCAGCTGGCCAGTGACACGTGACCTAGTTCCTGACATATTGGGACTGGGGCGTGACATTATACATGCTTGGTAAGATTGTCCTTCAAAATTTCATTTTTATATCTTTTCCACATAAATAGTACGAATAAATTTGGTGTACAATATGTTGGAGGGATTTGTACAGAATATAAAAATTTTATTTAGTAGTTGTTGATAGTGAACGACTTTTTACTACTTGCATATTAGGAAGAAATTTAGCTTTCTTAAAGAAAATTTTCTCCAAAGAGAATTAATAAATGTTAACCCTTAGAGGATTTGAAGGACTTGTATATCAAGGTAGGATTATATGATATAGGATAGGAAGCAGGGATTTGGAATAGAAGACATTAAGTACAAATTTCCTTCACTGTAGGCTTTCATCAAGGACGTCATTAAGTGCTTACCACTCTTTGCAACGTTTAGGGACCATCATTAAGTTCTTAGTTTCTTACCTCACTTGGTAATGTTTATGCATGAATGTACACAGTATTTAGAATGACATTTCATGGTTATGTTCTTTAACGATGGTACCGTACTAATTGGTGAGCATATAAATATTGACTTTTAGAATAGGTTTAGCAAGAAACACGAAACAAACAAGGGGTGTGTGTGTGTGTGGAGGGAGAACAAGGGTATTATGGTCATTTTGTTCGCACATGTCGCTTACAACAAAAGAAAAGTAATATCCACCAACTGTCGTTGGGTACTAAATTACTAACCCTATTAGAGCATCTCCAACCCTATTGTCTTGTTTTGGATTGTGATTTGTATGTTGCATGAGGCACAAGATAATGTCTTTCCTATGTGACAATATTGTATTCACACAAGACAATGAGATAGAAAAGTGTTATCCAATGCAAAAGTATTGAGAAAACAATAAAAACTAATTTTTTTTCCAACTTCCAAGACAACTTTTTCACTTATTCCTTTTTTTATAAATATTTTTATTCATAATTGATGACGTAGAATAAATTCATTATGAAGTCCATTGTCTAGATCTAGACAACCAACTTCACATTGTCCTTGTCATGTCATTGCCATGTTAACTTCACAACCAACTTCACATTTGCATTGGAGAATGATTTTTGAAATAATAAGTTGTGATTCCTATGTGGTAACTATTTTTTTCAAACTCACAACAGGGTTGGAGATGCTCTTAGGGTGAACAATAGGTATGAAAAGGACTCTTGTAATAGCATATTCTAGGTCATCTTGGACATGCCAACTTTCATATAATTTGTAAGATTATTGGCGATAAGATATTGCAGAGAAATATAGTGAAGTTAATAATTTATCTTAAGAACCTCCATATTATTAGATAAGAGGGAGGAATAAGATTGAGACCTAAGGAATGAAGAAAAAGAGTACACGACTAGTGACCTAGGTTGTCAAGTTGCTTATTAACAAATATGGAGATATAAGAACGAGAATATACGAGGGAGATATGAAATGTGATGAGATTAAACGACTTTTATTTATATGAAAGTTAGCATGACGAAGGTGCTATGGAACACGGATTTTAGTTGTTTTTAGTTTTTATAAAATTGCCAATGTTTATATATAATTCTTGGGAAAAAGTTCACCAATTTTCTCACCAACTTCACTAGGTATTCTGAATTTTCCGGAATCATGAATTTGTAGGCTTTTATTATTCCCAAAAGTGTTGAATCCGTGATTATTGTTAGGAATGCATACTATCATCTTGCCCTATAGATATTTTGAACATCTTCAGAATAGGAATGTTTGCCTTTTTGATCTTTGCCTTAATGTGCCGTGAAGATGAATTTATTTTCCCATAACAAAATCATAGTTTAAGCATACCTAACAGCATCCTATTTTGTCCTAAGCGCAGTGGCAGAAACTCTGCCTTGGCAGGTTCCTGAGAAGAAAATGTTGTTCTGGTTTTTTTTATTTTTTAATATAATATGAACTAAATTCAATTTTAAATCGATCCAGATGAGTTCTTTTACAATTCTGCCTAGGCTGGGATTTGGGTTTGCTATAGTTACCAGGATCTAGCATGCTGATGTCCTACAAAATATTGTACCAACACTGGTGTGCACACACTCTGCACAGGATCTAACATGCTTCTTTTATGTGACTTCAAATATAGATTACCTAGCCAACTAATTATCGCTGTAACATCGCTATATAAGTCGCTAATTAGCGACGTTTAGCAACATTAATTAACGTCGCTAATTAGTGATGCTGCGTCGCTAAACGTCGCTAATTTTAGTGACATATTTAAGTCGCTAAAAACGTCGGCATAGTGACGTTTAGCGACATTTTTTCTTTTAGCGACTTGCTTTTTTTTGACTTATTTGAAACGTCGCTAATTACGTCGCTAAATGTGATTAGCAACATTTTTTCGTCATTTAGCGACATTTTTAAACATCGCTAATTTGACTTTTTCTGGTAGTGTAAGGCTTATATCGAATAGGGATTCACGAAAATGAAAATCTATATCTTGGTTAAGGAAACTTGTTGGAAACTTGGAGGATTGTGCAAGCGATTTTTGATTGAAACCAACGAACTGAACTTGAATACAAGATCACTCGAATAGAAGTTAGCCCGAGAATGAATATTATGGTTCGATAAAAGAGATAAGCGATAACGGATTTGACTTAGAGTTTGGAAGAACGATCTTGAAATCTAGTTCGAAAATATAACCTTCGAAATCAGTCCCAACGAGAACGATTATCCTGCGGGAGCGCCGACGTGGTAATTTCATGTACGGCGGGGATGATCGAACTCGCGAAAACATGTTCGATGATTATTCCAAACAAACTCGATGAATAGAACGTATCAAATGTAATAGACTTGGATTGAATATTTGAAACTTAGTTGTTTGAGGACTGCCAAGAATTAAGACAATGGATCTACCAAAAGGTAACGTTGAAGTTGGATGATTTTGCCAGACGAATTATAATCACTACATAAACGGACATGGCTTGATGGAATATAAATATATAATGTCACGCCCTAGTCCCAAAATACGTATGTCACACCCCAGTCCTAAAATATATGGAACTAGGCCACGTGGCATTGGCCAGCTGACACGTCACTAAGGGATTATCCAATTTAATGGACCCAAGAGACGTGCTGCGCTGTCCTAAAATACTAACAAGTCTATTACAGGTAAAGTCTAATCTCATCCACAAAATATCAAGGAATATGGAAATAAGTGCTGAAATATATAATGCCAAGTCTGAAATGTCATAGTACAAATCTGGTGGGAACAAACCCACTACAAAAGATAATAAAAGTACTGAAATAAGATAGACTAGAGTATTGTCTATCTATGTAAGTAGCTCCAACTCCAGGTGAACAAGCTACTAAAGATCGGCAGATTCTGATGGCGGCTCCTCTAACTCCTCCTCAGTGGCATATCTAGTCTCCTGTCCAAGTCCATACACTGTGGGGTAGAAGGCCTCATCTAAATCTGGAAGGGAACCAGGTCCTCAGTGGGATATAACAAGATACATAAAAACATGCCATATATGTAAATACTGAATAAATAAATACAGGATGTGCTAACCATTTAAGTGAATGCAATGTAAAGACCTTATAGTACATATGGGAAAATATAGGCTAGACATATGCTGACTTAAATTCACCAATCATCGTGACTGGCTAGTATATGTGTCATATGCCCCCAGACACATGGGCACTCTGCAATCGTCCATCTCCAAGGAGCATGGTATACGAAGGTATAACAATCAAGGAGGGGGTGTCCCATACGCCTACTAGTTATCTTCCCCGCCCAATGTAACTAATGCCAAGTCATTAGCTTTCCTGAATTTTTCCTGAGTTCGTGCTAAGCCGTGATGCACGTCACACGCACATCGGTAGCTAATCGAGTACGTGAACTCGCATCCCAATATGTATTGCAACCTTGTTGCGTGTACCCGTGTCAGGGTCTAGGAGGATATTAGGATACCCTCGCAGCTTTTGGTAGGTCTACTAAGTCTAAGTCAGTTACACTATGTGTCAACGTATTTGTTGACGGTACCGCGAGGCATCTCGGCCTTCACAGTTATATGTATGTTCAAGAGAAATAGCATACAACAATTTTATATAATTAAACAGTAAATCTTGGCAAGGTATACTTGCCTACGTCCTGGGCATTGCCAAAAACCTGTTCCTCGCAGTCAAGTCTGAGGGGGTCCAGTGACCGGGGGTCACTGACTGCGTCATAGGTGCACTCTGTTCAATATGTACAGGGTTCGTGAATTTAAACATTAAATATGTATATTAAAATAATATATAGGTAGCATAGTATATTTATACTTATGTAAAGACATAATATATATATATATATAATTAGTACATATATAATATAGTTATAGCATATACTATATATAGCATGTATATACTTGATATAAATATATACATATATATAAATATATATAATAAATAAGAAGAAAAATACTATATATGTTATACATATATTTTATATACTTAAATATATATATTTATATATAATAATATATATATATTCAAATTATAATAATTAAATTAAAATCATATATATATAGAACTATACATATATAGCTTATATAATAATAGT
>JAYESA010001311.1:0-50836 GCA_036927795.1 Iris macrosiphon | reverse complement strand
TATATTTCAAATTAGATTCCCTAAACCTAAAATTGGGCGGGCAAATTGAGGATACATTGGATGTGTGTGTATTTTGAAGGATGGTAAATAAAAGAGGAAGGTGATTAGTACATCGTTAATAGAAATTCTTTAAATGATATTTGCTACTATGACTTTCATTTCAATCATAACCGTCGAATGTGATCTCAACGGTTCCTAATCCTCTTCTTGTTATGGTATTGACACCTCTTGCCAGATTGTCACCATTTAAGTAATGTGTATGTTCCTCTTAGTAACGATAAGTATTAATTAACAGTCAAAATTAATGACGTCATGGCACACGCAAGACAATATTAGGGACATATTAGTCCTACAAGTTCAAGTTTTGGACCTAACCCTACTCAAACAAGCTTTAGGATTGTGTAAGCGACCTCTACAAAGTACTTGTACCCTACTACCCGTTTATTAGAAAAACTTGGGTCGAGAGGTGAGGATAGGTATTTCACATGATCTATAAACGCATACAAAAATCATATATATATATAGGGTCCGGATCAAGATACCCGTCCTCGGAGCCCCGCCGAGGCCCAGCCCCCCTGCAACATTGGATCAGGGGGCCCGCGTGTCACGTTCCGAACCCGCAAGGGTCGTTCGTCCTGGCTTTGGGCTTTGCGGAACAGACCGTCCTCGCTTGGGCATGATGCCGTGAAAGCCTAAGTTGCGCTTGCACAAGGCCAGGGCTTGAACAAGGATAAAATAAACGATTCAGAGTAAGAAGTAGCTGCACAGCATAGCAGACAAGTAAATAACACAATGGCATAAGAAAACAAGCTCTTTATTGATATTCAAGAAGTGATACAAGCGACGCTTGGCCGAGATTTACAACTCGCTCAAGCTTCTCTCTCTCTCTCTCTCTCTCTCTCTCTCTCTCTCTCTCTCTCTCTCTCGATTACAATAAGATCGTTCCATCATTACATCCCTTTATATAGAAAATATCTCAAAATATATCGATACTGCTCAAGGCATCGATTCTAGATTTTTGGCTCCTGAGGATGAGGCTCAGTTATCGCCTCTTCAAACAATCCAGCACCTGCGAACAGAACTGGTGGAATGTCAGCACTTTGGGGAAAGTACTGGTGAGTATAAAAGCAACAAACAGAAGCAACACCCTCTAAAACTAACACTATATAAGCATGTGATAAAACATTAAATTACTAGTGATGTTGCTACTTTTACCTAGGTTCATTTCATGCAGAATAGGAACCGAATCACATTACTTATTTTTGGTAACATATTTGAAATCAGAGTTCAGTTCAATACAACTAAGCCTACCGGACAAGCATTGCATGCACGATATATAGGTTCAAGTATTATCTTGTGTGTGCCGCGTGTCTTGTGAGCTATATCCATTAACTCTAAGGACGTTAGCATCATCTAGTGGACTATGCCTCTTATCATAAGGGTATCATCACATTCAAGCAAAACATGCAAGTCTATGAGTAGTACATGATAGCAAGCAAAATTCAATAATGAGTACATCACTTATTCAGTGATTCTTACCTTTCGTCGAACGGTTATCCCTGTAACAGACATACAAGTTAGCATAAATTTGCATATATGAATAAGATTATATTCTCTGTTCGTCTCTGCATCAAACAGTTAGGTATGCAAGAAAACTAAAATTCTAGCATGCGACCTAACCATATGATAGCCCCCGAGTGTTGGATTCCCGAGATTAGCAATTGGGACGTACAAGCCCATCCCACTAATGACGGATCGGCTAATAGCTGCTGAAATACATGGTTGCTCTACACTAAAATATGCTCAAAATAGCAGCAGGACTCATGGTTCAGCACTACACTAATACCCACACCCCCTAATCGCGAGGAATACAAGCCTCAGGGTGTTCGATTAGCCTCTTCCAGGCCGAACGGTTCCCAGTGTCCCAGGATACCGCTCGAGAGACCTGATACCTTGTGCACGAGTTGTCAGACCAATGCATAAATGCAATTCTATCAGATAAAGATTAATATGATGGACATATCCAGATAAAAGCAGAATTTTCAATCAAGCGATAGAGCCAATAGCTCTTCAATCTCTTCTATTCAATCAATTAGATAGGTTCAATCTTCTTTCTTTTCAATCGATCGATAGGTTCAATAGCACACAGTACAAGTCATTCATACAATTCTATCTTTTTGCAGTGTGATCAATGAAATATGTTCAAGTAGTTTTCTATTCGCAAGCATGGCAACAATTATCTATCTCTTTATAAACTAAGCATGTAATTCTATTTTATCTTTAGCATATGATAAAGAAATATGTTTAAGCATTCTTTTAATCTTCTTGTTAGCATGACAATGGTTCATTCGATAGCGGTGACCGTGTAACTTACACTACCAAAATATGTCCAATTAGCGACGTTTAGTTATGACGTCTCTATATTTTACGAATTTAGTGACGTCATTTTATAACGTCACAAGACGTCGTTGTTAGCGACTGTCTGCGATGTTCTGCGACTGCAAATAATATTATGGAATAAGATGTTGCCAACTGTCGCCAGACGTCGCTATTATTATAATTATAGCGACGTGTAGCGACTTTAGTTTTCAAACGCCGCTAAATATTATA
Source organism: Iris macrosiphon (assembly GCA_036927795.1). Classification (NCBI taxonomy): domain Eukaryota; kingdom Viridiplantae; phylum Streptophyta; class Magnoliopsida; order Asparagales; family Iridaceae; genus Iris; species Iris macrosiphon. Next base: position 48,226 of record JAYESA010001311.1, on the reverse strand, counting down.
AAATCTGTGACATTTAGAGACGTCACTTTATGGCGTCGCTAACATTTTCATATTGGTTAACATCGTTAATTTTTTCCCATATCTCCAAAAATTTCCCAAAAAATTTGAGCTCCCGCGCTCGCGACCTCCCCCCTCGACCCCTTCGGTTCCACAGCTCTGGCGCCGACCGAGCCCCACCTCCGACCCCGGACTCCACCGAGCTCCTCCTCCGCCACCAAGTCCTCCTCCTCCTCTCCGGGCTCCTTCTCCTCTTCTCCGGACACCCCCTCCTCGATCAGCCCCCTCCTCTTCGGCCACCCCTCCTTAGGTAAATTCTAATCCTAATTCGGACACACACACATGCAAACACTAACCCTAACCCCAAATTGACAAACACATGTGCGGACACACACACACGCGGACACATACACGAGAACACACACGGACAAACACATACGGACACACACACACACACACACGCACACACTAACACATGCAGACACTAACCCTAAAATGGACACGGACACACTAACACACGCGGACACGCGGACCCACACACTAACACACGCGGATACTAACCCTAATACGGATACGGACACACGAGCACACACGGACTCATACACACGCGAACAAACACACACAGACACACTAACACACGCTGACACTAATCCTAATACGGACACGGACACTAACCCTAGTAGTGGTGTCCTAGTGTCCATAATTGGATACTTAGTGTTTGTATGATACGCCAAGATACGTATGGCTAGATTTGATAATTTGGGTATTTTGGTGTCTCATTGTGTCAATTACCTATATATTGCATTAGATCTATTATTTAATAGGTTCATATCAATTCTATATACATTTTGGTGTTCCAATTGATATTGGTGTTGTTTATTTGGTGTCATAGTGTATTTGTGTTGATACTTGATTGTATCATAAGATTTGGGTATGTGTTTATGTGCATATAGTGAGGTGTATCATGGGGAATTAGATATGTGGCTATATATATATATATATATATATATATATATATATATATATATATATATATATATATATATATATATATATATATATATATATATATATATATATAACTGTGTGCTTTTGTGTCTAAGTGTAGAATGTACCACTTGAGCACATGAGTGTTAGTAAGTGGTATTGTAGGTGAGAGTGTTTATGAGTAGGTGTTCCTGTGAAGAGAGAGGGTGTCAAATTGGTGTGTGTATGTTGCATTGTATTTGGAGAGTAGTGTTGAGTTAGATGTGAAGGACTGTGTGGTTCATGGTTACAGTTTTGGAGGCAAGGGAGAATGTTTAGACTGCAGAGACTAGCAGTATAAGCTGCAATTGCAGTTGTATCTTCTTCAAACTATAGCAGATTACAGTGCTTGGGGTACCATTGTAACTTTAGCAACTATAGTAGTAAGGTATTGCAATGAGGGGAGGATGTATTCAGGAAGGGGAGAGCTCAGAGTCCCTGTAGTAAGGACTGCAATATGGGACAGTTCCTGCAGCTATGTCCAGCAACTGTAAGTGTGAGTAGCAGCATAAGCCTGGGGCAACCTGAGCAGCAGATTGCATACCACAGCAGGTTAACAACAAATGTTGTGTTCAACAACCCCATGTTGCAGTACAGAGCAAGTAACAACATATTCCAGCAACTAGGTTAGGCAGAGAATAGTTAGGGTAAGAGAAATGTACCAAGTATCAAGATACTTGGGCTATATTTGTATATAAGTACCAAAGTATTTGGATATATGAGATATCTAGGATGTATATATGAGGGTAAATATATAGGTACCTAGATACAAGTGAGTATCGAGGGGAGATGTGTTGTGTTATGGGTAAGATACTAGGTAATGGGTTAAAGTACTAGGTAAATAGCTAAGGTACTTTACGGATACTCATGAGTCACGATATGGATACTCGTGCATCATAACTCGAATACTAACGATATGACCTAAATACTCACTTTGATGAACATTTGGATAATATACTTGAACGATGTCTATTCAACTTTGTAGAAGTATCTAGAAATTGATCTGAATTAATACATGCATCATCGTTCCTGGATGTACAACCTCATCCAGATGACATGTGCGGTGTGTGGGATGAATACATAGAGGGAGTAGAGCAGTTCCTGCAGTTCGCCAAGGCGTTCCCTGAGTACATGGACGGTATAAAAATTAAGTGTTTTGTGTAAAATATCGTAACTTGAAATATCATCCAGAACTGGATGTGACATATCATTTGTACTCGAGGGGTTTCACTCTGAATTACTATCAGTGGGCCCCACACGAAGAGCTTATGCCTTTAGCATCGGAGCAGGAGCCTTATGTGGAGCCATATATGAATGTCCATGAGCATGCTGATTTTGACGACGGGTATGTGATCATGGTTTTCGACGCTACGGGGCCTACTTTTTATCCGGACAATCATGAAGTAGCTGAGGAGGCACCGAATGTCGATGCTGCAAAGTTTATGGAGTTGTTGGAGAATGCAAGGACTCCATTGTATCCTAGTTGTGAGGATCATTCACCGTTAGAGGTAGTCACCAGGCTGTTGAGCAAAAAGTCTGATTTTAACATGCCGCAAGAATGTTACAACCGACTGATCGAGTTGATTATAGAGATCTTATCGGAGGGTGCCAAGTTACCTACAGACTTCTACCGATCTAAGAGAATGGTTAGATCGCTATGGATGGAATATAAAAAAATTAATTCATGTCGCAACGGGTGCATGTTGTACTATAAAGAAGACAAAGATGAAGCAATGTGCAGATTCTGTGGTGCTGATCTCAACAAGGCAACTGGTACTGGAAAGACTCCCGGTGTAAGGAAGTCGACCGATTCGATGCACTACCTCCATTTGATGCCGCGGTTGCAAAGGTTATTTATGGTGAAGGAGAATGCCAAAAACATGAGTTGGCATAGGAGGGAACAGATCAAAGGAGTGTTGGATTATCCATCCGATGGAGAAGCATGAAAGCACTTTGATCGAGAGTATCCCAATTTTTCTTTAGATCCGCGTAATGTCAGATTGGGGATATCCTCCGACGGTTTAATCCCATTTGACTTTCGGGATCCCAGTATTCGTGTTGGCCTATGATTGTCACCCCATACAACCTATCGCCTTTGGATGTGCATGAAGACTCCGTATATATTTCTAACCGTTATCATTCCGGGTCTAAACAATTTCAAGAGAAACATTGATGTGTACTTATAGCCATTGATACATGAGTTGAATCAACTATGGAAAGTAGACGCCAACATGTATGATGTTTCCAGAAAGCAAAATTTTCAGATGAGGGCAGCACTTATGTGGACCATCAACGACTTTTCGGCCTATGAAATATTATCGGAATGGAGCACTCATGGTCGTATCTCATGTCTGTATTTCATGGACCGTACTAAGGCTTTCCGTTTAAAAAACGAATAAAAATCGTACTTCTTTGATTGTCATCGACAGTTCCTGCCGAAAGATTATCCGTTCAGAAGGAACAGGAATGAGTTCCGTGCTGGTGTTGTGGAGAAGGCCGATGCACCGCCAAGGTGGTCCGGAGACACAATATGGGAGGAGGTCAGAGATTTTTCAAGTGCTATCGAAGATCCTACAAGGGGGTACAAGTGTGATGGATTTGGTCAAACTCATAACTGACGAAGATGAGCATATTCTGGGACCTGCCATATTGGAGCACCAATATGATCAGACATAACCCTGATGTCATGCATATTGAGAAGAATATGTTTGACAACATAATTAATACTGTGATGGACATAAAGAAAAAGATGAAAGACAATCCTAAGGCCAGGTTGGACTTAGAAGAAATATGCAGACGATCTGCGTTGCATTTGATAGAGGAAGGGAATGGGAGGGTGATGCAACAATTTTCTCAATGGGCAAGGAGGACAAAGGGAGACTTTGTAGGTGGATCCAGGGCCTAAAATTTTCAGACGGGTACGTGTCGAATCTGAGAAGATGAGTTGACCCGAAGGAGAACAAACTGACGGGTATGAAGATCCACGATTGTTATATATTTGCAAAGTCAATACTAATAAAATTATTATTGTTATTATTATTAAACTAGAAAATATATCATAATTTAGGTATAATTATATGTATTATTTGTTATTTTATTGTAAGGTTTGAATGGAATAATATTAAGATTGATGGATGGTGTGAATCTATAAATATTAATATACAACTTCGACAAATGGAATGGTCACACTGTTCGATAAGGAATCTTATTGCCACGTTGTAGCATGTAATTGTCAAAATATCGAATCATTGTGTTGCACCATTTCCCTATATTTCCCTTTGTAATTTTTTTCTTTGCCGAATTGACCAGGAAAGAGAGTCACTATGTCGGTTTTGGTAACGGTCAGTATCGGATCAGCAGATCAGCACAAGCCAAAAATAAGCCGAAAACGATACGATACAGATCAGGACAAGCCAAAAATAGGCCAAAAACGATACCATACGGACGATACATATCAGTATTAGCCGATACTAAACCTTGCTACAAACTGTTGATCTGAGGTTTATATCCGGTAAGGGTTAAAGAGTTAAATATTTATATTATTCCAAACACTGTATGTACATATCAATAATTATTCTCTTATATAAACAAAAGCTATAGAGTGACTATTATACTTGCATTTTGGTTCTCCTTTAGTCATTATCATCTTATAAAAGCTGTTGGTTTAAATAAAAATAAAATAAAATAAAAATATGCTTCCGCAAAGCTTTGCAAATTTATCCAAGTCTTTAAATCTTTTGTGGAGATGAAATGAAAGTGCTCAAAGCTTGGGTGCTTCTGGCCTCAGGTTGAAGTATGTGGTGAATAAGCATTATTTATACCACCTCATGCACACATCTGTTATTGACTATTCTTTCTGAACCTATTTCTCAAGTCTGTCGAATCAGTTACTTCTTGTTTCGTCCCGAGCATCTGAAGTAACTACATCCTCAGGTGGCTTCTTTCCCATTTGCTGACCACAATTGCCCTCCAATCCAACTTATTATATATCATTTTGTCGAAGTGCTTACTCATGGTTGAAAGAAGACATTGAAAATGTGGTGGTGGTTCATTGCAAAGCTGGCATGGCAAGGACAGGACAGGATTAATGATATCCAGCCTTCTTTTATATCTTAAGGTAAAATTTATATTTAGGACCAAAGATAGGTAGATAGATTGTTGCATTTCTATTTGATCCTTTATTTAATTGTGAGCTGTATTTATTTATTCAGTTCTTTCCAACTGCTGAGGAGTCCATGGACTACTACAATCAGAAAAGATGTATAGACGGGAAGGGGCTTGTTCTGCCAAGTCAGATTGTCTACCTGTTCTGATTTTCCTTAAAGTTTGGCTATAATTGAATTACTATAATATTTACATTTCTGTTCCTCAGGTGTTCTATTCTCAAAAAAAAAAAACATCCAAGGACTAAGGAGCTGATGGTACATGTTAAATTTTCACTCTGATATGATATTAAGGCGTGTATTAATTGCTTTCATTTTATTATCTACTTCACATTTTTGGCATAATTCAGTTTTTTACATTGGTCAAATAGATGTTGAGTATGACTCAACTCAAATCCCACATTATCCGTAATTCATATTCGGATGGCAACTAAATATACTGAAAATGAAAGGTTGAACTATCGAACAGCTACAGGATGCAAGTTGATTCCCATCTTTTGTCTGCCTTTAGCCAATACCTAAGGTTAATGGGATGTGATTCTTGAGGCTTTCGCTTGCTTAAATAATACTCTTACTTTTGTAATATAGTTTACTGCCGAGTTGAATATCCAAAACAGCAGGCTACTATGAGGCTGGTCCCCGTTTAGCTGTCATTATTATCATCTGATTGCTTTAATTTATTGTTTGGATTTTTTTTTTTTTTTGGCCTAGTCAATTTTTTTTAAGTTTGTCCCATGTTCTTTGGAACAAGAGGGGAGGGCTGGAGGAGTGCTAGATTTATGGCTGAAGAATACTTCTTTCCTTTTGTCTATGTTTTATTCGTCATCATAATTCCAGTTACATTACACACATTTTCTAATTCCCAACCCTTTAATTATATAAAAGGCAAAGGGCAGTGAGTATTTTTATTTATTTGGTGGAATATATTCAAGCAAGAAGTCTTTGTCACCATTATACTGGTAATGAAAATCCCTTCATCCAATTGTGGATCCATTTTGTTTGTTTATAATATCCATATTTGGCAGTACTGATTATTGGAAGAGGATAACACTCTCTTCCATTTTCTTTCACTACTCACTACTTAGTTCATGCTCTAACTGATGCGAGGAATGCTCGAGTACTTCTCTATTTGTTGCTTATGATATGGATTATATTGCTAGTTCCATTTCTCTCTCACAAAACACAACAACATACATACAAGAGAGCAAACACACAAGACACACATACTACTCACGCATGTGTACACAGGTTTTCATTATTGTACAGGATTCAATGAAGTGCATAGTGCATATCTACTAGGGTTGTTTAGGGCCTGCTAGCAACTATCACGTTTCTCGCTTTATATATCATCCATGAAATTATTTGTATTATTTGAAGTCAGTACAGGTTTATATACCTTCTTTATTTTCATATCCTTTTTGTTTATTATTCTAACCAGTTCAGAATATGCTATATGCACCCATTTATTTAGACATCTACATTTTTCAGCCAGAATATTTCTGGTTCAGTGTACCAAGGAAGGGGGTCATGGTCTTGGCTTTACCAGGTGAGCCAGGTCTCACTGAGTTGGCTGGTGATTTTAAAGTCCACTTCCATGACCGTCAAGTAGATTTCTATTGGTAGGCCTTTACCTGTTTATAGTAAAATATGTACTTTATTTCCCTTGGAATTAAAATGTGTACTTAAATTTAGCCTTCATCCTCATTTTTCCATTGCTAATCAAACAAGTTCAACTTTTCCTTGATAAATTCATTCTAGCTTCATATTTTATTTACAGAAAATAACTGACATTATGACAAAGCATGAACAGTTCAAATTGGTTCCATGTCCTTGTTCTATTGCAGTGTCATGGACCTGCTGATAGGGGCTGTTTCTGTGTTTGTGTCCATATCGTGCTGTGTCCTACCCATGTCCTTGCAGCATGACATTATGATATCCAATTTAAAAGATAATTATACCATGACATCACATTGCATGCAGATTACTCTTTAGAATGCATCTGTGGGAACTGCAGCAAATTCAATTTCAGGGATCTCTTCAACACGCTCAACGAATAAGCATATTCGATTGTGATGAATGTCTGATTCTTGCTTTGTGTTGTACAGTCTAGTCCACCTATAAGTTGCAATCTAACCGTTAAACCTAACCTTCTCGCATCCTGAGAGTGGGTTTTGTAATTACTGCATCTATTATAGCAGCATTAGACCGTTTCCTACTTATTCTACTAATTTCTCAAGGATAGATATTGAGGAACTTCCTGTTCATATAACTTATAGTAGATAACATGTATATATCATGTATCATTAAGTATGAAGTTCCAGTTGTGCTTGGGTTGACTTCATGTAGGCTAGCACCAATTTCTCAGGGATAGATATTGAGAAATTTCCTGTCCATATAACTTATAGTAGATAACATGTATATATCATGTATCATCAATTATGAAGTTCAAATTGTTCTTGGGTTGACCATGTAGCACCAACCTTATCAAGGGACTGGACGAGGATCCAGTAACGAGGGGGCCAGAACCTAAACACACTCTCTCCACAAAAAATGTTATTGCGGGCTAATAAACTTTTAGTATTGCAGAGTTTTTGGAAATTATGTTGTAACTAATAAGCATTTTAAAAAGGTTATGCTTTGCTTTTACTCCCTGCTTATTTGCGCAGTGGTTTGCAATTTTGAACCCAACCTTGATCTTCTGTTTCTTGGAAATCTCAAACTAACCTGGCGTGTAGTGCATGGGCTAGATTCTTAGAGTACTCAGTGAAACCAAGGGTGTGATGGGAACGGGGTCCATCCCCATGATGAACCAATATGGATTTGATCCATGAAAATCGGTCACCCATGGTTGGGTTCGGCCAAGTACTTTGCCATTTTTCTGGGTGCAGTTTCTATGACTAGATACAGTTTTGGGAGCCGTTTTCGGAGCTGTTGCAGGCATAATTAGGCTCGGTCTTCAACGCGAAAGTTGTTGGAAAAAGTTTTCTCTTTCTTTCCAGCTTTGAACCAGATCATTCTGAGGTGTATTGAAGAAGTTATGGCTCTCGAAAGTAGGCTATCTGTTCATATTCTGCATATATTCATCTTGCATGCAATAATGATGTATTGCCTTTCTCCATGCATTGGAAGATGGAAGGACTAATCTTGGGAGATGAAAGGGCTGCCCTTTGGACTTCTCCATACATAGAGTGGTGTACCCAAGAGGCTTATCCTCCTTATAAATAGAGGGGAGATGGTGAAGGTTATAACACAACTTGTAATCCTCACACTTGTAATTCTTTTCAAGTGAGTTTGAGAGATAGTGATCCTCAAGTGAAGTTGTACCAACTTGAGAGAAGAGCTCTTTGTAATCTTTCATTTGATTATAGTGAAAAAGGCGAAGAAGGAGCGGGTGAGGACGTAGGCTCAAATTGAGCCGAACCTCGGTAAATCTTGTGTGTGTATCTCTCTTAATTTTTTTTTTTTTTGCTTCTCTTCCATATTCTCATCTCATCACAAAGACGGGAAAGGTCTTGTTTTTCCCATCAGTGGTATCAGAGCCAGGTTGCTAATCTTCTTGTGTTAAGATGGAGACTCCCATCGGCGGCGTTCGTATGATTAGCTTGAATGGCCACAATTGGATGATATGGAAGGCGAAGATGATGGACCTTCTCTATTGCAAGGACCTCTATGCACCGGTTGAAGGAGTATCTTCCAAGCCGGAGTCTATGACGGCAGAAGATTGGAAGAAGCTCGACCGGAAGACCATTGGCACCATTCGACAATGGGTGGATGACACCGTATTCCACCATGTGTCAAATGAGACTTCGGCGAATAGCTTGTGGAAGAAACTTGAAGATCTCTACGAGAGGAAGACCGCCGGCAACAAAGCTTTCTTGATTCGGAAGCTTGTCAATCTCAAGTTCAAAGAAGGTGACTCTATATCTGAACATCTAAATGAAATTCAAAGTATTGTGAATCAACTTGTAGCCATGAAGATGGTGTTGGACGACGAGCTTCAAGCCCTTCTCTTGCTTAGCTCGTTGCCAGACAGTTGGGAGACTCTGGTGGTGTCTCTTAGCAACTCAGCACCTGACGGAGTTGTATCCATGAACCAAGTTACAAGCAGCCTCTTGAATGAAGAAATTCGAAGAAAGTCATCCGGATCCTCCTATTCTCATGCTCTTGTTACCGAGAATAGGGGGAGGAGCAAAAGCCGATATCCTCAGAACCGTGACAAGTCAAGAGGGAAATCAAAGGCTAGAAAGGACATCAGTTGCTATCACTGCGGGAAGAGTGGACACATAAAACGGGAATGCCGCAAGCTCAAGCGAGAACAAAAGGAAGGAAGGACCAATGAGAAGCAAAAAAAGACTGAAAGTGTAGCCGTTGCCATTGACAATGAAATTGTGCTTTTCTCGGCATGTGAAGAAGACTGTACAAATCTCACTTGCCAAGACTCGAAATGGGTGATTGATTCTGGTGCCTCCTACCATGCTACTCCCCGGAAGGACTACTTCACTTCGCTTCGTGAAGGTAACCTTGGGACGGTAAAAATGGGTAACAAAAACTCTTCTCAAATTCTTGGCATTGGAAATATTTGTGTTACCACTAACATTGGAACAAAGATGGTTCTAAAAGATGTTAGATTTGTGCCCGATCTTCGTCTTAATCTTCTCTCCACCGGCAAGCTTGATGAAGAAGGATACACAAGCAACTTTGATAAAGGATGTTGGAAGCTTACCAAAGGTTCACTTGTACTTGCGAGAGGAAAGAAGTGTTGCACTCTCTACAAAACTCAGTTCCACTTGGAGAATGATGGACTTGGAACAGTGGAAGGTACCTCTATGGATTTGTGGCACAAGCGGCTTGGCCACATGAGCGAGAAAGGACTACAAACTCTCGCAAGGCGGCAACTACTTCCATCCATGCAAGGTATATCATTATCCCACTATGATCATTGCTTAATTGGAAAACAACATCGGGTAGCTTTTGTTAAAAACTATAACAAAAAGGAAACCGGCATATTGGACTTAGTCTACTCGGACGTATGCGGACCCATAAATGTAAAAGCCTTTAGTGGTGCCTCCTACTTTGTGACCTTCATTGATGATGCATCTAGAAAAGTATGGGTGTATGTCCTAAAAGCCAAAGATCAAGTCTTTGAAGTTTTCAAAGATTTTCATACCAAAGTTGAAAGAGAAACCGGAAAGCTCTTGAAGTGTATTCACACGGATAATGGTGGTGAGTATACTTCAAGGATGTTTGAAGACTATTGCTCTAAATATGGCATTAGACACCAAATGTCTGTCCCACACACACCACAACACAATGGGGTTGCAGAAAGAATGAACCACACAATTGTGGAAAGAATAAGGAGTATGTTGTCACGCCCCGGTCCCGCCCGGGCCGCCGCTCCGCCCTGCCCCGCCCCGTGCGGCCGGGAATGAACGAACCAGACACGTATCACCGTGCCTCGGCGCGCCGGACGCGAATCACCGCGCCCGTCCCGCGGGTGCGAGGGAGGAAGGGAGCCAAGCGAATGGCTCGTTCGAGCTTTCGGGGGACGTGATGCCGCACGGGCCTGGGGTTGCGCCCGTGCAAGGCCAATCGTTTAAGTTGATAGTTGGCTATCATCGCATCAATCGAGTAAGCAGCGGAAAGGGACTTGTTGCAATGCAATGCATTAGCCAACTGAGTGTTCGGGACAATCGAGGCAACTTGGGTTTCCTTTAGCAAAGGCACACGTTCGTTCCATACATTATGCCGCCTTATACGATAGCATTCTCGGGGCAACAATCGAAACCAGGATTCCGGGTCTTCGGGACTGTGGCACGCCTATCGCTCCCTCGGACGATCCAGTACCTGCGAACAAGTAAACTGTTGGTGGGTCAGCACTTTATACAAGTACTGGTGAGATAAATCAACTGAACAGAAACAAGCATTCACTCAAACAGGCACTAAGTAATCATGTTATAAAACATTAATTACTAGTGATCTTTCTAGTTTTACCTAGGTTCGTTTCATGCAGTTCTAGCAGAGTCGATTTACTTGTTTAGAAACATGTTTGGAAACAGAGTTTTATATTGAATATGCAAGCAAGCAAATCGTTCATGTTTCAGGGTGTGCGCAGCGTGTCTCGTGTGACTCGAGGGTCTGATGCAAAGCTAGACACACGATGCACATTCTTAAGGGCAGTCACTATCCAAGCCAACACAATGACTTAGCTATATGCAGGGCGGTCCCCGAGTATCTCAGGATCGGCAGCTGGTGGAACAGCATACCAATGACTCTTTATCTGATGCTAGAGGCAGCTGTGACTCATGGTTGCTTTGCACTATCATGGTAGCAGCCGGGACACATGCAGTTCAGCTCTCCACCAATAGCCATTGTCCGACCGCGTGCGAATGCATGGAACACTATCAAATAAACTCTAGTATGCAGACGAGACGAACCATCAGAATACACTCATTGTTGCGGGGCAATCCGACTTATCACTTGAACACGCTCAGGCACAGTATGGTTCTCTCGAAGCATAGACGATAGTGAACATATTCATGCACTCTAAGCAGGCGATTCAGGATTCTCGTTAAGCAGGCAATGTTTCAAAGACAAGCTAGGTGAGTTCGTTCATTAACATGCAAGGCAGGTTCTATCATTCTCTTAAGAAAATATTGTAAGCAAAAACTCAGGTTATTATTAAGGCGTGCAAGAATCAGAGAACGAAGTTCTGCCCACTCACCTTGATACATAACGCCGGCGCGAAGCGGGGCGTTACATATGTTATCCTTAGCTAAATTACCAAAAATATTTTGGGGAGAAGCAGTACGAACTGCCTGCTACTTGATAAATTTGTCCCCCTCAGTTCCTTTGGATGGAGATATTCCTAAAAGGGTTTGGAGTGGAAAGGATATTTCCTATTCCCACTTGCGTGTGTTCGGGTGCAAAGCATTTGTGCATGTACCTAAGGAGAAAAGAACAAAACTTGATGACAAATCCATTCCATGCATCTTCTTGGGATATGGAAATGATGAATTTGGATATAGGTTGTGGGATCCTAAAAACAAGAAAATTGTAAGGAGCAGGGATGTTGTATTTTGTGAAGATAAAACACTTACTGATTTTGAAAAAGAAGAGGAGCCACAAAACACTCACATCGTCCCAGATCCGATCTCCACACCGGTTGTTTTACCTTCTCCTATGTTAGAAAATAATAATTTTCAAGACGTGCAGGAAGAAGAAGAAATTACAGGTTCCCCAGGTTTTGATCAGGGGGAGCATGAACATGCAGAGCCACCTCATATGGATCAGCTACAAGCACCTCAGTTGAGACGGTCGGATAGAGATCGACAACCCTCAACCAGATATCCTACTTCAGAATATACTATGGTGACAGATGCAGGTGAACCAGAAAGTTTCCATGAAGCACAAGTACATGAAGATCATACCAAGTGGAAGAAAGCCATGCAAGAGGAGATGGATTCCTTGCATAAGAACCACACTTATGACTTGGTGGAGCTACCGAAGAACAGAAAAGCCTTGAAGAACAAATGGGTGTTCAAAATCAAGAATGAAGGAAATGACCAAGTCAAGTACAAAGCTCGCCTCGTGGTGAAAGGTTTCAGTCAGAAGCAAGGTATTGATTATGAAGAAATGTTTTCTCCTGTTGTAAAGATGTCTTCTATTCGGGTTATTCTTGGTCTTGTCGCTTCTCAAGATCTTGAAGTTGAGCAGTTAGATGTGAAGACTGCATTCCTCCATGGTGATTTGGCAGAGGAAATCTATATGGAGCAGCCAGAGGATTTCAAGGTAAAAGGCAAAGAACAGTTGGTTTGCAAATTAAAGAAAAGCTTGTACGGGCTCAAGCAGGCACCGCGACAGTGGTATAAAAGGTTTGATTCTTTTATGCTTGACCATGGGTATAAAAGAACATCTGCAGATCATTGTGTTTATATCCAAAAGTTCTCTGATGATGATTTCATTATTCTCTCTCTATATGTTGACGATATGCTTGTTGTTAGAAAAGATATGTCTAAAATTGACAGGTTGAAGAAAGAGCTGAGCAAGTCCTTTGACATGAAGGACTTAGGAGCGGCACAACATATATTGGGAATGAAAATCTCTCGGGACAGAAATGCGAAAAAGTTGTGGCTATCGCAAGAAAGATACATTGAACGTGTTCTGGAGAAGTTTAATATGTTGAACTCCAAGCCGGTCAGCACACCGCTAGCAGCTCATTTTAAGCTAAGCTCACAACAAAGTTCTTCAAGAGAGAAGGAGAAGAAGGAGATGAGGAGCATTCCATTTGCCTCAGCCGTCGGAAGCTTGATGTACTCCATGGTTTGTACAAGACCCGACATAGCACATGCAGTTGGTGTGGTAAGCCGTTTTCTTGCCAATCCAGGTAAAGAACATTGGGAAGCAGTAAAATGGATCCTAAGATATCTTAGAGGAACTTCTAAATATTCTTTATGTTTTGGAGATGGCAGACCTATCTTGGAGGGTTTCACTGATTCTGATATGGCAGGTGACTTGGACAAAAGAAAGTCCACATCTGGATACTTATTTATCTTTGCAGGGGGAGCCGTATCATGGCAATCAAAGCTGCAAAAGTGTATCGCTCTATCCACCACAGAAGCTGAATATATCGCTGCCACAGAAGCTAGCAAGGAGCTCTTGTGGATGAAGAACTTCCTAAAGGAGTTATCGCTCAAGCAAGAGAAGTACACTCTTTACTGTGACAGTCAGAGCGCCATCGACTTGAGTAGAAACGCTACATATCACTCAAGGACAAAGCACATCGACGTACGCCATCACTGGATCCGAGATGCTTTGGAGAATCAACTGATGCACATTAAGAAGGTTGATACAAGCCAAAATCCGTCGGACATGATGACGAAGCCTCTACCAAAAGAGAAGCATGACTTCTGCCGAAGGAAGGCAGGTATGACTACTGTTTGAAAACCTCTCTCCTCATGTGGATGGAGGGGGAGATTGATGGGAACGGGGTCCATCCCCATGATGAACCAATATGGATTTGATCCATGAAAATCGGTCACCCATGGTTGGGTTCGGCCAAGTACTTAGCCATTTTTCTGGGTGCAGTTTCTGTGACTAGATACAGTTTTGGGAGCCGTTTTTGGAGCTGTTGCAGGCATAATTAGGCTCGGTCTTCAACGCGAAAGTTGTTGGAAAAAGTTTTCTCTTTCTTTCCAGCTTTGAACCAGATCATTCTGAGGTGTATTGAAGAAGTTATGGTTCTCGAAAGTAGGCTATCTGTTCATATTCTGCATATATTCATCTTGCATGCAATAATGATGTATTGCCTTTCTCCATGCATTGGAAGATGGAAGGACTAATCTTGGGAGATGAAAGGGCTGCCCTTTGGACTTCTCCATACATAGAGTGGTGTACCCAAGAGGCTTATCCTCCTTATAAATAGAGGGGAGATGGTGAAGGTTATAACACAACTTGTAATCCTCACACTTGTAATTCTTTTCAAGTGAGTTTGAGAGATAGTGATCCTCAAGTGAAGTTGTACCAACTTGAGAGAAGAGCTCTTTGTAATCTTTCATTTGATTATAGTGAAAAAGGCGAAGAAGGAGCGGGTGAGGACGTAGGCTCAAATTGAGCCGAACCTCGGTAAATCTTGTGTGTGTATCTCTCTTAATTTTTTTTTTTTTGCTTCTCTTCCATATTCTCATCTCATCACAAAGACGGAAAAGGTCTTGTTTTTCCCATCAGGGTGGTCCCGCATCCATTGCACTACATTCAAGCTTCTTATCATAATGTCCTTAGTTTTCAATGGGGAACACCATTGTGAATGGAAATTGATTCATTCTTGCTTACTCAGATGTTAGCTTTTAACTCTGTAAATATGTTACAATAGTATTTGGGTTCATATAAATACATAACTAAATTGGCTTTGCAAGTATTTTACCAAATTACATCATTCATTTCCTTGAATCATTTGGAGGCTTTAATTCTCAAACTTAACTCTGACCTGCATTCAAATAAAAGGCACTTTCCTACAGTCGGCGGCACGGAAGAAAGCTAAAAGTAGTGCAAATATTGGACTCCAATATATTTATGAAACTGCAGACTGGAAAAGGGTCTGAATTGAGCACTTCCATGAGTCATTCAAGTAATTGATACAATGGTACATAAAATTTAGCTAGCATGTAGTCAGGAGGAAGATTTGGCAAATTTGCGTATGGAGGAATGAGACGCCCACTAGTGTTGGTGCTACTTTGGAGTGAGGATGGGGTTGAGAATTGAGCACTTCCGGTTGAGAAACGGAAGTGAGTGAGAAACAGAAGTGAGACGTTGGCACCACGAGAGAGAGAGAAAGAGAGATCCTCTTCCTCTTAATTTTTTTTTTTTCCTAGTTCCATGATCATGGACAAAGCTACCTACAAGTTTCATATGTTTGGATTAATTTTCGATGGGGTTGAGAATTGAGCACTTCCGGTTGAGAAACGGAAGTGAGTGAGAAACAGAAGTGAGACGTCATTAAAATTAAAATTGGCACCACGAGAGAGAGAGAGAGAGAGAAAGAGAGATCCTCTTCCTCTTAATTTTTTTTTTTTTTCCTAGCTCCATGATCATGGACAAAGCTACCTACAAGTTTCATATGTTTGGATTAATTTTCGATGCTGAACGCATGATGAACAACATGCATGGCTGTATACAAGTCGATGTTGAATGCTACACATGCATGCTCACGATACAGCATGCTCACCATGCATGGCTGTATACAAGTTTGGATTTTTTTTTATCAGACTAGTAGCTAGCTAACCCAAATTCATGGCTCCCTCCATCTTAAATTTTTTGTGTGTAGGCTTTCTTTGTTTCCATTGGTGCCCTCCCTCTTATTTTTTTTTTTGCTAGTTCCATTATCATGAACAAAGCTAGCTACAAGTTTCGTACGTTTGGATTATTTTCGACGTTGAACACATGCTGAACAACATGCATGACTGTATACAAGTGGATGTTGAATGCTACGCATGCATGCTCACAATACAGCATGTTCACTGTATAATCAAACCCAAATCCTCGTATTGGTCGATTTTGCGCACCCTTCCCAACCGTTAGTAGTTGGTTTTGTACAATCAAACTCAAAGCCACAACAACCTTCACTTTGATGTACAATCAAATCATTTTTCAATCTCTACTTTGATTGTATAATTATTCAATTTATTAAGCATATTATAATAAATACAAGAAAGTGTTTATGACTTAAACAATCAAAATTTTATTAAAGTTATTGGTAACCAAATACTCTTTACAATAAAATCGGAGGTATCGTACACATTATAACATTCTGATTTCATCAATTTTAAACATCATTTTAGCACTTTTATGGCTCTTGGTTTCGTGAATAATCCAGAGAGTGAACATCTGAACTCTCCTGAGAAGCGACACAACTCCTACTCACATAGGTGAAATTATTAGTTTATATACCCCAACTACTTAAGTATTTAATTAACTTCATTAGGCAAATATTAAGGGTACTACGCAGTTTGTTAGGGGAGGGGGGGTGCGACACATGATAGGGGACAACACACTCAAGTCATTTTTTGTTAAGGGATGTCCAAAATTTGATAGGAGGCAACGTATCAAAATTCTAATTTCTATCTTCCTTCTCTAACAACCACATATCAACACATTTCATCTTCCAACCCTAATTCTTCCAAACGCTAATTAGAGATGGCACCAAATAAGACTCCTTCCTAATTATTGGGATTAAATTGTATGATTAAATTGTATATATGCTGATTGGCCCATGTGACTTAGGCCCAAGTTGATATGTTGATGAATATATATATATATGTAATATCATGATGAATGAAAGACCTAGATTATTCTCTCCTACTACTTCACATGGTATCAGAGCATGACGGCTATGTCACAATTTTTTTCCCATAGCGACGACAGCGGAGACGATTTTTTTTTTCACGGCGGCGACAGCGAGTCTACCTTCGATCGGCGGTATGATGAGCGATGGCGGCGGCGGCGAGTTTTCTACGTCGGTGGCGGCGGCGGCGAGTTTTCTACGTCGATAGCGGCGACAACAAGGATCGATCCGACCTCCTCGTATTACCTTGGCTCTAATGACAATCTGGGTAATACAATTACGAAAGTGGTATTTCGTGAAAAAAATATGAGTAATGGTCGAGATCTATTCGGCTTTCTCTACGGGCTCGACGAAAATTTAGGTTTATTGACGGGTCTATATATCGATAAACATACGGAGAATGACAAATTGGAGGATTGGTACTGTGTCAAATCGATGCTTGTGCAATGGGTCTTGCACACTATTGACGCTTCGGTGAAGAAGACGATACCCTATTTTGAGGAGGCGAAACCACTGTGGGATTCGCTCAAGGACCGACTTAGCGTGGGAAATGGCACTAGAATTCAACAGATTAAACATTCGTTGGCAGAGTATCGCCAAACGAAATCCATGTCCGTAGTCGACTACTTCGGCCAATTATAGACTCTTTGGGATAAGTTGGGGACTTATGAACATATTCCGGCGTGCAGTTGCGGAAAATGTACGTGTGATATCTCGAAGAAGCTACAGAAACGGGCTGATGAGGAGCGCTTTCATCAGTTTCTTTATAGGATCAATCAGGAACTCTATGGCAACGTCCGCTCAACTTTATTGGCACAAGATCCATTCCCTAATTTGGCGCGTGCTTATCAATCCCTGCTACAGGAGGAACGATTGCGCACGTCCACACAAGTCTCCTCTGAACGGGACGAGGTTATGGCGCTTGCGGTTAAAACTCCTTCTGTTAACCGTGGGCCATCTCGTTTGGATGCTCGGGATAAATCTGAGTTGCTTTGCAATTTTTGCAAACGCAATGGACATGAAGAAGCCACTTGCTTCGAGAAACATGGCTTTCCAGATTGGTGGGGGGATAGGCCGCGTGGCACGCCAGCGCTCCAACGGGATAATCATTCTCATTTAGGCCCGATGTCTAGTGTTACCTTTCGAACTAGATTTTAGATCATTCGTCCAAGTTGATATGTGGATGTATATATATGTAATATCATGATGAATGAAAGACCTAAATTATTCTCTCCTACTACTTCTTCACACTAATCAAGGCTTATTCTTTTTCTTTTCTTTTTTGCCATTCTAGGATTATAATTTTTGAATGTTAGTTTCTGTATTGATTTCATGTGTTTATAAACATTACTTAGTAAATTTTATGTTTAGGATTCACCAATGAGTATTTTTAAGAAATTTTGAATCCAACTTTAGGATTTTCAAATTTAAAAAACTGATACATTCTTGTCGGGGACGACACTGGACTGCCAAAATTTTGGCGGTCATTACCATAGTCAGGGCTGCCAAAATTTTAGCAGTCCTAAAATATCAAAAAATTCCAATTTTAGCAGTTATAAACTTTACAATGAATCTAATTTGTTAGGACTGCCAAAATTTTAGTAGTCCTTCGTTGTCCCAAACGAGACTGTTTTGGTTTTGAAGCTTCAAACTCCATTAATTGAGTTTGAAACTTCAGAAATAGTCCAAAATGAGACTATGTAGTAAGAAATAGTCCAAAATGAGACTATGTAGTAATAAACTATGCAAAAAAATATGGATTAACTTTTAGGGATTTTGAAAGAAAGAGTAAGACAATTTTGTTACATTTTATACTTTAGTTTGTATTGTCCAAACAATTTTTCAAGGGCATTTTGGTAATTAAATTATTTTAACATTTGTGTTGCTTTCCTAGTAAACTTCGTAGTGCCCTTAACGTGTGTCCTTCATTAAGAGCAATTATCACCCTTGTCACCATAGTGGTCATACTGATTTTGTTTCAATCAAATGGAGCTATATTTGTCATTCCGTGCATCTCAATCACTTCAAATAACTTGTTTTTACCTATTAAACCGTGTACTAATTGGTTTATTAGGGTTACAATCGTGTGATCCTTTTACAATCTATCTATGTAGGTCTTTTAGTAAAATGATCTGCCAAGTCTTCATATATATATTATTGTGATCACTCCATCCAATATCAATTGTCTCACAAACTCATGTCTAGACCTGCCATTATAAGTACTATTATTTGCTCTTGATAGAGTAGCTTGACTATCACAATGGATGAAAATATGAGACATATATTAGGCCATAATTTGATATCTAATAACAAATTCCTAATCCATTCAACCTCCTTATCCGTAGCCGCAAAGATTATAAATTTTGACTCCATAGTCGAATGAGATATACAAGTTTATTTTTTGGATGCCCACGAAATACCACCCCCACCAAAACAATACTAAACTAGATGTGGACATGTTATCTCTCGTATTTGTTATCCAACTAGCATTAGTATATTCTTTACGTGTTGCTGAAAAATTATTATAAAATAGGCCTAGGCTAATGGTACGTTTTCTTAAGATAACCAAACATTCTATTTATGGTCTTCCAATGTTCTACACTTTGATTGCTAGTAAATCTACTTAATTTGCACACAGCGAAAGCAATATCTAGTCTAGTACAATGCATAAAATACATTAGACTGCCTATTGCACTAGCATATTCAAGTTGAGCATACCTGAATTCTTTGTCAATTTAACACTTAAATCAAAAGGAATGTTAAATTCTTTAAAATTAAGATGCTTAAATTTGGACAACATTTTTGCAATGTAATATGTTTGGTTTAAAGCATATCCTTCGGTCATGCTTTCAAACTGTAATAAAACTAAGACATTATCAAATTCACCCAAGTATTTTTTTGTTCCTAAAATGCCAAACATATTTGTTCCAATAATAAGCATATCATCAATATACAAGCATATAATTACACCATATTCTTGTGTAAATTTTGAATAAATAAATCTATATGCAATATTATGAACAAACCCAGACGATAAAATGGATGAATCAAACTTATTATGCCATTGTTTTGATGCTTGTTTCAAGTCATATAGATATTTATTTAATTTAAAAACTTTATTTTCGTTACCGGGAAGAACAAATCCTTTGGGTTGCTCCATATATAATTCCTCATTTATATCACCATTCAAAAAGACAGTTTTTACATCCATCATTTGATGAATGTGTAAACTATATATTGAGGATATTGCAATAAAAGTTCGAATATATGTTATTCTTGCTACTGGTGCATATGTATCAAAGTAATATATTTCTTCATTTTGCCTAAAACCCATAGCCACTAATCAGGAATTAAAAGTTCGTACAAAATTATTAGGGCTATATTTCTGTTTGAAATCCATTTACATTCAATAGGTTTAGACCCGGAGAAAAATAAACAAATTCCAAGTTTTACTAGATATTAAGAAATATATCTCATCATTTATTGCTTTCTTCCAAAAGACAGAAAATAAGTGTCTTTGGATTCCCTTAAATGTTTAAAAAAACTTGAATTTTATTTGTCATTTCTCTATCTCCCTCAACTGTGAAAACCAAAGCTTGAGATGAGATGTAATCGGGATGCAAATCTTTTTCTTTTGGTGTCTTTTAGTTCTCCTAGGTTGTTCACTAGGATAACCAATGGTGTCCTATTTTGATATTCTGTTTCTAAGTTAGAATGGACCACAGCATTAGAATAGCTTCCACTAGGATTCTCTACACTTTTTGAATCTTTACATAATTATTTTCAAAAAATTCTCATCTCAAGACTTGACAATTTTGTTAGAATCTAAGTCAAGAAGAATATATGCTTTACTAAGTTCAGCATATCCAACAAAGACACTTCTTAACAGGACCAATTTAATCCTCTTTGGGTCAGAGACTATATAATATGTCAAGTCCCCCCTCCCTCCCAACACACACACACTTTGACATATGACAAATTCGATTATTTGCATTTCCATAATTCATAAGGAGACAAATTAGTCATTCTGGATGCATTTCTATTGTGTAATAACATGATGTAATCAATACTTCACCAAATAAATTTAAAGGTAACATTGACTATACAAGCATGCAATTTACCAACTTCACTATTTTTTTTTTCGGTCAAACCATTTTGTTGTGGAATATAAGGTGCAGACTAATCATGTATGATTCCATATAATTCACAAAATTCATCGAACTCATTTGAAAAATATACTAAGCCTCTATCACTTCGAAACACTTTAATTTTTTATTTAATTGGTTTACGAAAAGCTTCATCTTTATTTCTCATAAGTGTACTTTAAAAAATTATTGATAACGTAATGAAACATATTCTTCCACCTCGGGTCAAAACACCATTTAATTCACATGTATCAGAATGCACCAAATCTAAAATTTCAGAATTTCCTTTTTACTCTAGGAAATGGTTTCTTTATAATTTTGGCTTGTGCACATATTTGACATTTGTCACAAACAGTCCTTTTATAGTTATTTAAACCTAGCTTACTCATGTTTGTAATGAATTTATAATTTAAATGTGCTAATCTCTCATGTCAAAAATCAAAAGACTCAACGATACAAGTAGAAGCAACTTTATTGATATTTAGCTTGTATGTTCCATTACAACCATATTGTTGGGAAAAACAAGACCTTTTCCGTCTTTGTGATGAGATGAGAATATAAAATAGAAATGGAAGAGAAGCAAAAAATAAGAGAGAGACACACACAAGATTTACCGAGGTTCGGCTCAATTTGAGCCTACGTCCTCACCCGCTCCTTCTTCGCCTTTTTCACTATAATCAAATGAAAGATTACAAAGAGCTCTTCTCTCAAGTTGGTACAACTTCACTTGAGGATCACTATCTCTCAAACTCACTTGAAAAGAATTACAAGTGTGAGGATTACAAGTTTTTTTTTGTTCTAACCTTCACCATCTCCCCTCTATTTATAAGGAGGATAAGCCTCTTGGGTACACCACTCTATGTATGGAGAAGTCCAAAGGGCAGCCCTTTCATCTCCCAAGATTAGTCCTTCCATCTTCCAATGCATAGAGAAAGGCAATACATCATTATTGCATGCAAGATAAATACATGCAGAATATGAACAGATAGCCTACTTTCGAGAGCCATAACTTCTTCAATACACCTCAGAATGATCTGGTTCAAAGCTGGAAAGAAAGAGAAAACTTTTTCCAACAACTTTCGTGTTGAAGACCGAGCCTAATTATGCCTGTAACAGCTCCGAAAATGGCTCCCAAAACTGTATCTAGTCACAGAAACTGCACCCAGAAAAATGGCTAAGTACTTGGCCGAACCCAACCATGGGTGACCGATTTTCATGGATCAAATCCATATTGGTTCATCATGGGGATGGACCCCGTTCCCATCAATCTCCCCCTCCATCCACATGAGGAGAGAGATTTTCAAACAGTAGTCATACCTGCCTTCCTTCGGCAGAAGTCATGCTTCTCTTTTGGTAGAGGCTTCGTCATCATGTCCGACGGATTTTGGCTTGTATCAACCTTCTTAATGTGCATCAGTTGATTCTCCAAAGCATCTCGGATCCAGTGATGGCGTACGTCGATGTGCTTTGTCCTTGAGTGATATGTAGCGTTTCTACTCAAGTCGATGGCGCTCTGACTGTCACAGTAAAGAGTGTACTTCTCTTGCTTGAGCGATAACTCCTTTAGGAAGTTCTTCATCCACAAGAGCTCCTTGCTAGCTTCTGTGGCAGCGATATATTCAGCTTCTGTGGTGGATAGAGCGATACACTTTTGCAGCTTTGATTGCCATGATACGGCTCCCCCTGCAAAGATAAATAAGTATCCAGATGTGGACTTTCTTTTGTCCAAGTCACCTGCCATATCAGAATCAGTGAAACCCTCCAAGATAGGTCTGCCATCTCCAAAACATAAAGAATATTTAGAAGTTCCTCTAAGATATCTTAGGATCCATTTTACTGCTTCCCAATATTCTTTACCCGGATTGGAAAGAAATGTAAGCCCCCTGATTTTTCAAGAATTTTTCTGGAATTTTTCGGGATTTTTCTGTCATTAAAACCTAGGTATTTTCTAATTAAATGATTTTTAATTACTATTAATTAATATTAAAATATTATGAAAATAATATTTTATGGTGTAAGATGAAAAATCGGACATAGGGTAATTTTCGGTGAATTTATTGGACTCCGGAAACCCATTTAAAGCCCTAAAAACTATTTATAAATTAAACCAATTTAAACCTAGACATAAATCGGGTTTATTTCAAATAAACCGAAATAAACCAAACCCAAACTTAAACCGAACTGACCCAAACCAAACCGAATTCTTAACGGGTCGGGTCGGGTCGGATCCGAATCGAACCCGACCCGAAACCCTTTAACCCAACTCAGAAACCCTAATCCTAACCCAGCCTCGACTCCGCGGCGGCGCACCTATATATAAACGCCTCGACGTCCGTGCCGCCGCCGCACACCTCTCTCTCTTCTCAGCGCCGACGAACCCCTTCGCCCTGCCGCCCCGTCCCCACAGCGTCGACGAACTACGACGAGCGTCACCCTTCCTCCGCCCTGTCCCTCGTCTTCCCCGCAAACCACCACCACCGTCGTCCCCCTAGCTCGCCGCCGCCTTCCTCCACCTCGATCCCATCCTCCAGCCGCCTGACATCCCCTCTTCCCCGACTCCTAATCATCTGACTCCGGGCACCGCCACCGCCCAACTCCTCCGCTCCACCCCCCCAGCCTACCTCCTCCCCGCTCCATCGACGAACCCAAACCCCGACGCCCTGAACCCTAATCCCATATCCCGACAGCCTCCACCACCACGTTGACCCCCACTAGAGCTGCAACCTCCGGCCACCCCCTTCCGTTCCTCTCCGACTTCCTGTTCAAACTGATCCCGACCCGCTGACCTAGCCCGGACACGGCAAACCCTAGTCGTGGACACAACAGACCCTAGAAGCACAGTGGACACAAGACTCGGACACGACTCGGACACGTAAAAACGGTCTTCGCGAAGCCCTGTTCAGGTACTCGTAACTTTCTGCTCGTAACCCCATTTTCAATTCCGTCAGTTGCGTTGCGTAGCCTGTATGACCCCCTCGGTGCCCGTGCAACCCGCTCGGGGCATCGCGTCCTGTGGTGATCGCAAACTGCGATCCAAAAACAGGAAAATCAACACCCCGTTTCACCCCGGAATTGGGTACGCCCCGCCAAACGGGACGACTTGGTCGCACGCGGTCTTTACCGAAACGTGCGCGACGTTGATACGGACGTGTAGGATTTCGCAGAAGTCAATTCGGGTGTGCGTGCACACCGGAATCAACGCGTATCCGCCGACACCGTCCCGTATCCGTCGATTCTGGAACACGCTGTAACTTTGTGTACACACGTCGGATCGAGACGAAACTTGCGCCATCGGACTCGTAGCGATACGCTGGTCCTGTGACCCAAGTTTGGTTCGATTCTGATAACGTTGACGAAATCGCGTGTCGTGGGCCCCACAGGCCCCGCTCGACGGGCGATTTTGTGATCGGCTCATCGAAATTCAATTCTGAAAGTTCCGTTGGGTTCGTATCAGCGTTTCCGACCTGTTGACACTGAGTTTGGTGATTTTAGAGACCTTTGACCCTGACACGCTTTTCGGAGCAAAGTGGCCCACATGTGGACCCCGCTTTGGCCCGGAAATGTCGTTTTGTCCTTGTGTCTAAATTGGACGTAAGGACAGGCGTTTCTAGCTATTTGATATTTTCTGAATCTAATGGTGATGTTTATTTCAGCAACCGGAGTAGTACCTGCAGATCACACGGAGACCAGAGCTACAGTTGGAGCCCGGACCACAGGCAAGTGTACCTTGCCAAACTTTGCAGTCTTGTTGCATAATCTCTTTGATTCTTTTACATTGTTGTGCATGCTTAACCTAGGACCGTGTGACGTACTTAGCGTCCGATTATTAGTCGGGTGCCAACACCGCACGCGGTGTTGGGTACGGTCATCTAGAGATGGACATTCGTGACACTATATATTCTCGTACTTGTCTTACCAAGTACGCTTGACTCAGGACACTTGACACTATTCACGAGACAGGATTTTCTCGAGATATTCGTGGGGATTCTGTATAGGATACAGGACTTGGACATTATATTCTTAGATATAGTATGACTTGTTGCATTAGTCTTGATCCTGCGTGTCATGGACATGAGACGTAAGATTTCATTGGGTGGGGAGAGTATTACCATATGAAAGGCTGATTATATTATATATTGACATCTGGATGTGTCTTAGTCTCTGACACAGAGCTATGGCACCAGTTCTGGCCCTTCGAAAAAATACTGCTATGGGTTTCTCCGACACTGATCCTGTAGTAGTCTCAGCCCGAGTATGGAATAATGTTCTCATTTGCATACCACTTAGCTGGTTATTTATTCACCATATTGTTCATTTATTGCTGCACTGCATTTATTTTGACTTGTATTTTCTGTACCTTGCTGTCCCCTGAGGACCTGGATCCTGATTATGTCCCCAGATATTGCAGACGAGATCTACCCCGAGGTTTACGGGACCGGAGCATTGGCATTAGCAGGAGCAGGTGCCTACATTGGAGCAGAACCAGGATCTGAGGACGAGATCGTACCAGAGGACTTCTCTTGAGTGTTGGCTTGAGATACTCATTATTTTCAGTTTCTAGTTATTTACTTTCCAGTCTATTTCATTGATGTAGCAGACTTGTACTCGGATGGTTCTCCGAGACATTTTATTGAGAATTATCAGTTATTTATTTACTTTATTTCTGTCATTTGATCTGTGATTATCTGTTGTGGATGAGATTAGTATAGACTGTGACTGGTACCACTGGATCTACTTATTGTTATATCACAGCTTAAGTATGCCCTGATGGACCCATTAAATTGGGTTGTCCATCGGTGCGTACTGCTGGCCATTATCACGCGTCCGGTCCCTCGGTATTTTGGGATTGGGGCGTGACATAGTTTTTGTGGTGGCCCATGCAGGTCCACGACTAAATTGTTCGGTTCCAACTTAGGGACCGAGCAAGCCTACAATAAGAATAGAATAAGTTGTAGGATCTCATCCACATGCTTGAAACGTTCTTGATATCTATATTGTATTCGAATTAAATTTCTTGCATCTTGCCTTGATTCCTGTGCGCCTCTTATAGTTTATTTTTGATGCAGAGTAATGGATTCAAGAGCAAACGACGAAACTCCAGCAAACACACCAATAGGTGCGGTAGCCACCTACGGAGAAGATGAAGTGGCACCATTGAGTGGAGATCCCTCTACTCACCAAGGCAGCCAAGCAGATCAGCATGCTCCTAGATTTCGGCGAGACGACATCCCACCGCCTCCGCAGTTCATTCCACCAATGCCTGTATTCCCACCAGGACAGCCTATGGACGGGCAGCAGATATTCCAAATGATCTACGCAATGATGCAGGCCCAACAGCATATTTATCAAGAAGCTCAACGTCGTGAAGCAGATTACTTGAGGAACAGCATAGTAAATGCATTGGATCAGGCCAACCTACCAACTCGCCGACAACCGACGGGCTCTATCACCGACTTCCGCCAGCTGAAGCCCCGCACCTTCTCAGGCAAGGAGGAACCTACTGAAGTTCATGAGTGGCTTACCAACATACGACATCAATTAGAAGCAGCAGAGCTACCACAGGAACGTTGGATGACTGCCGTCAGAATGCAATTGACGGACAATGCACATCACTGGTGGCTATCTGAGGAGACACGGCTCGGACCAGACCGAGTCACTTGGGAGGAGTTCTCCAGACTCTTCCAAGAGATGTACATTTCAGCTACCGCTCGATCAGAACTCAGAGACAAGTTCAACCGCCTTATCCAAGGCAATATGACAGTGGAAGAGTACAACGCGGAATTTATTCGTCTGAGTCGCTACGCCCCTACCTTGATTCCGACAGAAGAAGAGAAGGCCGAGAAGTTCTTCGATGGACTAAACTTCGAGCTACAGAAACTAATTGGATCCATTGCGCCCACATCCTACTCGGACGTCCTTGCTGCAGCCCGACGCCTGGAGCGCGTCACCAGGAGAGAGACCAGTTCGAAGCGGACTTCCACATCAGCACCAGCCAGAGCACCACAAGAAGAATCTGCAAAGAGACCTCACCTACAGCAACAGCAGAACGCATCTACACCACAAGTAATAGTCCTCTCTACTTGTCACTACTGTGGCAAAGCAGTCCATCTCGCCAGGGAATGCAGACGCAGGTTAGGACTATGCTTAGGTTGTGGATCCAGACAGCATGCAGTGAGAGACTGCCCTGAGCGTAAAGAAGGAGCACCAAGGGCAAACCAACAAGCTCTACCAGCACCAGAAGGATATCAACCAAGGCCACCCTTGGCACCTCGACCAGCACCCTTCCAGCAGGCCCAGCAACAACAGAGGGCACCCCTTCAAGGACGCGGACAAGCTTATGCGATGACTTTGGAGGATGCGCAAATTCATGGAGTAGCTAATGCGCGTAAGTTTTTATAGTTTCTGTTTCTTGTATTGTTTTAGTTTTTGCATGTTGGTTCGTGACCCTGGCCTTCACCTAGTAATTTTGAGATTGCTTAATAACCTAGAATGTTTTATAATTGATAACCTAATATGTTTTAAGTGATAATCTAGTTTTTCTGAACTGTAGTCTTCTAAATCTCCTTCATACGGGAGATTGTATAACCTTTAATACAAAGGAAAAACTATTTTCCTTTGTATTATTCTTACACCCTCAACCTTGACTCTCCTTGATCATGATGTGCTTCGAACAATATTTGCAACCGTGTCATCTTTGTTGACCGGTTATTCTTTTGATTGCGAGGACGCAATCTTCTTAAGGGGGGTAGATTGTAAGCCCCCTGATTTTTCAAGAATTTTTCTGGAATTTTTCAGGATTTTTCTGTCATTAAAACCTAGGTATTTTCTAATTAAATAATTTTTAATTGCTATTAATTAATATTAAAATATTATGGAAATAATATTTTATGGTGTAAGATGAAAAACCGGACATAGGGTAATTTTCGGTGAATTTATTGGACTCCGAAAACCCATTTAAAGCCCTAAAAACTATTTATAAATTAAACCAATTTAAACCTAGACATAAACCGGGTTTATTTCAAATAAACCGAAATAAACCAAACCCAAACTTAAACCGAACTGACCCGAACCAAACCGAATTCTTAACGGGTCGGGTCGGGTCGGATCCGAATCGAACCCGACCCGAAACCCTTTAACCCAACTCAGAAACCCTAATCCTAACCCATCCTCGACTCCGCGGCGGCGCACCTATATATAGACGCCTCGACGTCCGTGCCGCCGCCGCACACCTCTCTCTCTTCTCAGCGCCGACGAACCCCTTCGCCCTGCCGCCCCGTCCCCACAGCGTCGACGAACTACGACGAGCGTCACCCTTCCTCCGCCATGTCCCTCGTCTTCCCCGCAAACCACCACCACCGTCGTCCCCCTAGCTCGCCGCCGCCTTCCTCCACCTCGATCCCATCCTCCAGCCGCCTGACATCCCCTCTTCCCGACTCCTAATCATCTGACTCCAGGCACCGCCACCGCCCAACTCCTCCGCTCCACCCCCCAGCCTACCTCCTCCCCGCTCCATCGACGAACCCAAACCCCGACGCCCTGAACCCTAATCCCATATCCCGACAGCCTCCACCACCACGTTGACCCCCACTAGAGCTGCAACCTCCGGCCACCCCCTTCCGTTCCTCTCCGACTTCCTGTTCAAACTGATCCCGACCCGCTGACCTAGCCCGGACATGGCAAACCCTAGCCGTGGACACAACAGACCCTAAAAGCACAGTGGACACAAGACTCGGACACGACTCGGACACGTAAAAATGGTCTTCGCGAAGCCCTGTTCAGATACTCGTAACTTTCTGCTCGTAACCCCATTTTCAATTCCGTCAGTTGCGTTGCGTAGCCTGTATGACCCCCTCGGTGCCCGTACAATCCGCTCGGGGCATCGCGTCCTGTGGTGATCGCAAACCGCGATCCAAAAACAGGAAAATCAACACCCCGTTTCACCCCGGAACTGGGTACGCTCCGCCAAACGGGACGACTTGGTCGCACGCGGTCTTTACCGAAACATGCGCGACGTTGATACGGACGTGTAGGATTTCGCAGAAGTCAATTCGGGTGTGCGTGCACACCGGAATCAACGCGTATCCGCCGACACCGCCCCGTATCCGTCGATTCTGGAACACGCTGTAACTTCGTGTATACACGTCGGATCGAGACAAAACTTGCACCATCGGACTCGTAGCGATACGCTGGTCCTGTGACCCAAGTTTGGTTCGATTCTGAGAACGTTGACGAAATCGCGTGTCGTGGGCCCCACAAGCCCCGCTCGACGGGCAATTTTGTGATCGGCTCATCGGAATTCAATTCTGAAAGTTCCGTTGGGTTCGTATCAGCGTTTTCGACCTGTTGACACTGAGTTTGGTGATTTTGGAGATCTTTGACCCTGACACGCTTTTCGGTGCAAAGTGGCCCACATGTGGACCCCGCTTTGGCCCGGAAATGTCGTTTTGCCCTTGTGTCCAAATTGGACGTAAGGACAGGCATTTCTAGCTATTTGATATTTTTTGAATCTAATGGTGATGTTTATTTCAGCAACCGGAGTAGTACCTGCAGATCACACGGAGACCAGAGCTACAGTTGGAGCCCGGACCACAGGCAAGTGTACCTTGCCAAACTTTGCAGTCTTGTTGCATAATCTCTTTGATTCTTTTACATTGTTGTGCATGCTTAACCTAGGACCGTGTGACGTACTTAGCGTCCGATTATTAGTCGGGTGCCAACACCGCACGCGGTGTTGGGTACGGTCATCTAGAGATGGACATTCGTGACACTATATATTCTCGTACTTGTCTTACCAAGTACGCTTGACTCAGGACACTTGACACTATTCACGAGACAGGATTTTCCCGAGATATTCGTGGGGATTCTGTATAGGATACAGGACTTGGACATTATATTCTTAGATATAGTATGACTTGTTGCATTAGTCTTGATCCTGCGTGTCATGGACATGAGATGTGAGATTTCATTGGGTGGGGAGAGTATTACCATATGAAAGGCTGATTATATTATATATTGACATCTGGATGTGTCTTAGTCTCTGACACAGAGCTATGGCACCAGTTCTGGCCCTTCGAGAAAATACTGCTATGGGTTTCTCCGACACTGATCCTGTAGTAGTCTCAGCCCGAGTATGGAATAATGTTCTCATTTGCATATCACTTAGCTGATTATTTATTCACCCTATTGTTCATTTATTGCTGCACTGTATTTATTTTGGCTTGTATTTTCTGTACCTTGCTGTCCCCTGAGGACCTGGATCCGGATTATGTCCCCAGATATTGCAGACGAGATCTACCCCGAGGTTTACGGGACCGGAGCATTGGCATTAGCAGGAGCAGGTGCCTACATTGGAGCAGAACCAGGATCTGAGGACGAGATCGTACCAGAGGACTTCTCTTGAGTGTTGGCTTGAGATACTCATTATTTTCAGTTTCTAGTTATTTACTTTCCAGTCTATTTCATTGATGTAGCAGACTTGTACTCGGATGGTTCTCCGAGACATTTTATTGAGATTTGTCAGTTATTTATTTACTTTATTTCTGTCATTTGATCTGTGATTATCTGTTGTGGATGAGATTAGTATAGACTGTGACTGGTACCACTGGATCTACTTATTGTTATATCACAGCTTAAGTATGCCCTGATGGACCCATTAAATTGGATTGTCCATCGGTGCGTACTGCTGGCCATTATCACGCGTCCGGTCCCTCGGTATTTTGGGATTGGGGCGTGACAAGAAAACGGCTTACCACACCAACTACATGTGCTATGTCGGGTCTTGTACAAACCATGGAGTACATCAAGCTTCCGACGGCTGAGGCAAATGGAATGCTCCTCATCTCCTCCTTCTCCTTCTCTCTTGAAGGACTTTGCTGTGAGCTTAGCTTAAAATGAGCTGCTAGCGGTGTGCTGACCGGCTTGGAGTTCAACATATTAAACTTCTCCAGAACACGTTCAATGTATCTTTCTTGCGATAGCCACAACTTTTTCGCATTTCTGTCCCGAGAGATTTTCATTCCCAATATATGTTGTGCCGCTCCTAAGTCCTTCATGTCAAAGGACTTGCTCAGCTCTTTCTTCAACCTGTCAATTTTAGACATATCTTTTCCAACAACAAGCATATCGTCAACATATAGAGAGAGAATAATGAAATCATCATCAGAGAACTTTTGGATATAAACACAATGATCTGCAGATGTTCTTTTATACCCATGGTCAAGCATAAAAGAATCAAACCTTTTATACCACTGTCGCGGTGCCTGCTTGAGCCCGTACAAGCTTTTCTTTAATTTGCAAACCAACTGTTCTTTGTCTTTTACCTTGAAACCCTCTGGCTGCTCCATATAGATTTCCTCTGCCAAATCACCATGGAGGAATGCAGTCTTCACATCTAACTGCTCAACTTCAAGATCTTGAGAAGCGACAAGACCAAGAATAACCCGAATAGAAGACATCTTTACAACAGGAAAAAATATTTCTTCATAATCAATACCTTGCTTCTGACTGAAACCTTTCACCACGAGGCGAGCTTTGTACTTGACTTGGTCATTTCCTTCATTCTTGATTTTGAACACCCATTTGTTCTTCAAGGCTTTTCTGTTCTTCGGTAGCTCCACCAAGTCATAAGTGTGGTTCTTATGCAAGGAATCCATCTCCTCTTGCATGGCTTTCTTCTACTTGGTATGATCTTCATGTACTTGTGCTTCATGGAAATTTTCTGATTCACCTGCATCTGTCACCATAGTATATTCTGAAGTAGGATATCTGGTTGAGGGTTGTCGATCTCTATCCGACCATCTCAACTGAGGTGCTTGTAGCTGATCCATATGAGGTGGCTCTGCATGTTCATGCTCCCCCTGATCAAAACCTGGGGAACCTGTAATTTCTTCTTCTTCCTGCACATCTTGAAAATCATTATTTTCTAACATAGGAGAAGGTAAAACAACCGGTGTGGAGATTGGATCTGGGACGATGTGAGTGTTTTGTGGCTCCTCTTCTTTTTCAAAATCAGTAAGTGTTTTATCTTCACAAAATACAACATCCCTGCTCCTTACAATTTTCTTGTTTTTAGGATCCCACAACCTATATCCAAATTCATCATTTCCATATCCCAAGAAGATGCATGGAATGGATTTGTAATCAAGTTTTGTTCTTTTCTCCTTAGGTACATGCACAAATGCTTTGCACCCGAACACACGCAAGTGGGAATAGGAAATATCCTTTCCACTCCAAACCCTTTCAGGAATATCTCCATCCAAAGGAACTGAGGGGGACAAATTTATCAAGTAGCAGGCTGTTCGTACTGCTTCTCCCCAAAATATTTTTGGTAATTTAGCTAAGGATAACATACTCCTTATTCTTTCCACAATTGTGCGGTTCATTCTTTCTGCAACCCCATTGTGTTGTGGTGTGTGTGGGACAGACTTTTGGTGTCTAATGCCATATTTAGAGCAATAGTCTTCAAACATCCTTGAAGTATACTCACCACCATTATCCGTGTGAATACACTTCAAGAGCTTTCCGGTTTCTCTTTCAACTTTGGTATGAAAATCTTTGAAAACTTCAAAGACTTGATCTTTGGCTTTTAGGACATACACCCATACTTTTCTAGATGCATCATCAATGAAGGTCACAAAGTAGGAGGCACCACTAAAGGTTTTTACATTTATGGGTCCGCATACGTCCGAGTAGACTAAGTCCAATATGCCGGTTTCCTCTTTGTTATAGTTTTTAACAAAAGCTACCCGATGTTGTTTTCCAATTAAGCAATGATCACAGTGGGATAATGATATACCTTGCATGGATGGAAGTAGTTGCCGCCTTGCGAGAGTTTGTAGTCCTTTCTCGCTCATGTGGCCAAGCCGCTTGTGCCACAAATCCATAGAGGTACCTTCCACTGTTCCAAGTCCATCATTCTCCAAGTGGAACTGAGTTTTGTAGAGAGTGCAACACTTCTTTCCTCTCGCAAGTACAAGTGAACCTTTGGTAAGCTTCCAACATCCTTTATCAAAGTTGCTTGTGTATCCTTCTTCATCAAGCTTGCCGGTGGAGAGAAGATTAAGACGAAGATCGGGCACAAATCTAACATCTTTTAGAACCATCTTTGTTCCAATGTTAGTGGTAACACAAATATTTCCAATGCCAAGAATTTGAGAAGAGTTTTTGTTACCCATTTTTACCGTCCCAAGGTTACCTTCACGAAGCAAAGTGAAGTAGTCCTTCCGGGGAGTAGCATGGTAGGAGGCACCAGAATCAATCACCCATTCCGAGTCTTGGCAAGTGAGATTTGTACAGTCTTCTTCACATGCCGAGAAAAGCATAATTTCATTGTCAATGGCAACGGCTGCACTTTCAGTCTTTTCTTGCTTCTCATTGGTCCTTCCTTCCTTTTGTTCTCGCTTGAGCTTGCGGCATTCCCGTTTTATGTGTCCACTCTTCCTGCAGTGATAGCAACTGATATCCTTTCTAGCCTTTGATTTCCCTCTTGACTTGTCACGGTTCTGAGGATATCGGCTTTTGCTCCTCCCCCTATTCTCGGTAACAAGAGCATGAGAATAGGAGGATCCGGATGACTTTCTTCGAATTTCTTCATTCAAGAGGCTGCTTGTAACTTGGTTCATGGATACAACTCCGTCAGGTGCTGAGTTGCTAAGAGACACCACCAGAGTCTCCCAACTGTCTGGCAACGAGCTAAGCAAGAGAAGGACTTGAAGCTCGTCGTCCAACACCATCTTCATGGCTACAAGTTGATTCACAATACTTTGAATTTCATTTAGATGTTCAGATATAGAGTCACCTTCTTTGAACTTGAGATTGACAAGCTTCCGAATCAAGAAAGCTTTGTTGCCGGCGGTCTTCCTCTCGTAGAGATCTTCAAGTTTCTTCCACAAGCTATTCGCCGAAGTCTCATTTGACACATGGTGGAATACGGTGTCATCCACCCATTGTCGAATGGTGCCAATGGTCTTCCGGTCGAGCTTCTTCCAATCTTCTGCCGTCATAGACTCCGGCTTGGAAGATACTCCTTCAACCGGTGCATAGAGGTCCTTGTAATAGAGAAGGTCCATCATCTTCGCCTTCCATATCATCCAATTGCGGCCATTCAAGCTAATCATACGAACGCCGCCGATGGGAGTCTCCATCTTAACACAAGAAGATTAGCAACCTGGCTCTGATACCACTGTTGGAAAAAACAAGACCTTTTCCGTCTTTGTGATGAGATGAGAATATAAAATAGAAATGGAAGAGAAGCAAAAAATAAGAGAGATACACACACAAGATTTACCGAGGTTCGGCTCAATTTGAGCCTACGTCCTCACCCGCTCCTTCTTCGCCTTTTTTACTATAATCAAATGAAAGATTACAAAGAGCTCTTCTCTCAAGTTGGTACAACTTCACTTGAGGATCACTATCTCTCAAACTCACTTGAAAAGAATTACAAGTGTGAGGATTACAAATTTTTTTTTGTTCTAACCTTCACCATCTCCCCTCTATTTATAAGGAGGATAAGCCTCTTGGGTACACCACTCTATGTATGGAGAAGTCCAAAGGGCAGCCCTTTCATCTCCCAAGATTAGTCCTTCCATCTTCCAATGCATAGAGAAAGGCAATACATCATTATTGCATGCAAGATGAATACATGCAGAATATGAACAGATAGCCTACTTTCGAGAGCCATAACTTCTTCAATACACCTCAGAATGATCTGGTTCAAAGCTGGAAAGAAAGAGAAAACTTTTTCCAACAACTTTCGCGTTGAAGACCGAGCCTAATTATGCCTGCAACAGCTCCGAAAACGGCTCCCAAAACTGTATCTAGTCACAGAAATTGCACCCAGAAAAATGGCTAAGTACTTGGCCGAACCCAACCATGGGTGACCGATTTTCATGGATCAAATCCATATTGGTTCATCATGGGGATGGACCCCGTTCCCATCACATATTTATTTCCAACAGACATTCCATTTTTTATTAGAATAACCTTATCTATCTTAAAGACAACATAAAATACTCTCTTGAACACAAGGTCAACAGAGATCAAGTTTTTCTAATGTTTTGAACATGAAGAACATTAACAAGAGTAAAAAATATTTCAGTAAAGAAGTCCATGACAACACTTACTTTTCTAGCAACTTGAGCCAAATTATGATCTCCCATTGTACCTCTTGGCCATTGTTGACAGCTTCATAGGTTTTGAACAACGACTTGTCCTTGTAGACATAGACGGTTGCTCCAGAATCAAACTACCACCCATCAAAAGTAGCTGCCATATTAATCTCGATCACCATGGCCAGGATACCTTCTTTTTGGAGCACGACACTCCTTTGCATAATGACCATGGTTGCCACAATTGTAGCACTTGCTATTTTTGTTCTTTTTTGTTGAATGTGGGAGCCATTCCATGGAAGGAACGATTCCTGTTACTTTTTTTTTCACAACTTGGACATCTGTTCTGGACATAATTCCGTTTTTCTCACGATTGCGAGAATTTTCTTCAATACAAAGATGGATGCTTTTGAATCTGTTCCAAATGTAAAGTTCTCTATTTTGTAGAATCTTCCTTTAGTTACTCCAAGACGATGAAAGTTTTGCTATGATAGCACCAACTTAAAATAACTCAAGAAGTTTAATGTCAAAAGTACTAATTTTATGTAGAATGTCTTGTACTTCATGTATTTGACTAAGTATTTCCCATCTTCCATTTGAAAATCAAAGTATTTAACAATAAAAAACTTGTTTGTACCTTCTACTTGTATTTAATTATTTTGTAGTACATTCAGATTTGTAATGTTTTCATCTCCTTGTAAAAGTCATACATGTGATTCGAGGGAGCATTTAGAATGTGACCACGACATGGTAGTGTATCTTCTTTATGTTTTGCACGAGTCTTCTTTGTGTCTTCAAAATCACATTTTTTTGGTTCAGCAAGAATCACCAAGTCTGGACTCAGGATACAGGACAATTCCATGGTAGTAAGCAGAAACATCATCTTGCCTTGTTAACAAGTGAAGTTGTTGCCACATTATGTTTGATGAAGTCCTGGTTCATTACTTTGATTGAAATCATGCTTATCTCAGTCTACATAGTAGCATGGAAATAAGTTTCTAAAATTGTTAGTGAAAATAATAGAGATATAACAAAAATGACTTTGAGACGTATCTGTATGTCGACACTTTCTTTAAAAAATTATTATCCCCCACTCGGAAAGAGTTTACTGACGAGTTCACTTATATAGTCTCCACCTTTCTATTTTCTCATCCATGTGGAAGTAAAGAAACAAGAGTTAATTCGTTTTGTACAATCAAACTCGAATCCTAACATTGTTGGGACTGGTGCACTCACATACGTATATAGCACTACTAACAAATTTGTTTTTGGCAATTCTTGTTGGAATTATTGAATAAATATTTTCAATGGTTGTGTGTATATTGGAAGAGGTGTGTTTCTTTCAAATATTGTGTCCTTACATTTGTATCTCTTCATCTTTATAAAAAAGACATGGATCCAAAACATTCATTCATTCATCCATTCAAGTATCAAGTCCAAGAGAAAGAGACTACCTACATTGCTTCGATAATTCTGCGGTGTGAATTATTGCTACCGGAGGAAAAGTACAGTTATATTCTAGAAGATTAATGACATTAAACCGTAAGCTCATGTGCGGGACGAATATTGTTTTAAGAACATTAAATCAAATTCAAACCTCGATCGATTAGATTATTTATTTATTTATTTTTTTTTTTTTCTCAGATACTAAAATACAGAGTTAGAATATTTACTCTGTGTTCAGTTCTTGAGTCAAACAGAACCGTATATTCATCAAGTGGTTTGTATTTTGTTTCCCTTACGTTACACTCTATTCTGTTCTCAGTTCTTCATACTTGGTTCTAAGTTTTCAGATTAGTCAGATTATTTTATTGATCAAATATTAGTTTTCTGAAGAATGAATGATGATCTTGA
The DNA here is from genome assembly GCA_036927795.1 of Iris macrosiphon. Taxonomy (NCBI): domain Eukaryota; kingdom Viridiplantae; phylum Streptophyta; class Magnoliopsida; order Asparagales; family Iridaceae; genus Iris; species Iris macrosiphon. Next base: position 11,100 of record JAYESA010001311.1, on the reverse strand, counting down.
GATAACTTTCTCTAGTCTCTATTATTGTTTAGAAAGTCAAAAGTCCTCAGTTTTGATCCCACTAAAGCAGGAATAATCTGAATTGTGCTCATGAATAGTTTTTCAACTTTACATTTTTTTTTTCCTACCACACATTTTTTTTTGTTCTGATAACTTTTACTCTGCTAGAAAGTCATTAATTGGTTGTTTTGAGTTCAGAAATTCGTCAATTACGGTTTAATTGTATAATTGGTTTGGCATTAAACTCGTACTGTTGTTAGTTCATAGTTCTCTTGTTTGATTTTAATTTCCACTTATTAAATACCGTATTCTATAACAAGAGTTCCGTTATGTAATAACAACTTAATAGCACTTCTGTTTGTAGTGTTTCATGTTTGTTATATAACAAATGTTCTGTTTGTAGTGCTTCATGTTATATAACAAGTTAGAAGTAACTATAACATAATATGGTTATTATAATATTAGAAACAATTTGTTTTTGAAATCTGAATTTGTTTTCTTCAGATTCTTAATATTGGTTCCGATTTGTTCTTCTAAACTAGAACACAACATAACACTTCTCCATTCAAAAAATTTATACTTCTTACTTATTGGTCTGTACTACTTTATTGTAACAGACAAAATGACAACCGGCAACTGTTGAGAACACTATGATGATTACTACTGCTCATGTTCATATCGGACAAGGAGAGAAATCAGAAAAGTTAAATGGAACTGACTTCAAGCGTTGGCAACAAAAGATGTTGTTTTATTTAACAACCTTGAATCGGGCAAAGATTCTAAATGAAACAGTCATTGTTCTGCAAGAAGGTGAAACTGACAACAATATTATTGCAAATATTAAAAAATAAAAAAATGTAGACTTCTTGTGCAGGAACCATATATTAAGTGGACTGGACAATCATTTATGGAATGTCTACAGTCCACTAAAGACTACAAAAGAGGTCTGGGATGTCCTGGACAAGAAATACAAAGCAGATGATGGAGGGTCTAAGAAATTTGTAGTAGAAAAAATTCTAGACTACCGCTTGGTTAACTCCAGAACTGTGGCAAGTCAGGTTGATGATCTGCAATGTATCTTCCATGAACTGGTTGCTGAAGGTATGGCCTTATGTGAACCGTTTCAGGTAGCTTCTGTAATTGAAAAACTTTCACCTTTATGGAAGGATTATAAGAACTATCTAAAACATAAACGTAAGGATATGCCACTGGCAGATCTAATTGTCAGGCTTAAAATAGAAGAGAACAATAGAAGTACTGATAAAACTCTTCTATAGAAGCCAGGGCAAATGTCTTGGAGACAGGACAAGAAAAAAAAAGCGCAAGCATATTGGAAGTTCCGTTCAAGGGAACTACTCCGGTCAATGGAACTACAAAAAGTTCAAAGAAAAATGTCACATATGCAAGAAGATGGGGCATAAAGCTGCTGATTGTCGTAGCCGCAACTACAACAACAACATCGGTAACAAGAACAAGGGACGTCCCCACCAGGCTCATATGACTGAAGATGAGCAATTGGCCAAGGGTGTTGAAGATATGGTCCTGGCGACTGTTGTCTCTGAGGTGAACATGGTAGGAAGCAACCCAAGGGAGTGGTGGGTTGATACTGGGGCTACCCGTCACATCTGCGCTAAAAAGGCCATGTTCAGCACCTACCAAAGCGTCGACCAAGGCGAACATTTTTTTATGGAAAATTCTACATCTTCAAAGGTTGAAGGACATGGGACGATCATTCTGAAAATAACGTCGGAAAAGGAATTGAAGCTTAACAATGTTCTACGCATTCATGATATTCGGAAGAATCTGATTTCCGGGTCTATGTTAAGCAAGCATGCATTTAAGTTGATATTTGAATGACAAATTTGTACTCACCAAGAGTGAGATTTATGTGGGGAGGGGTTACCTCAAGGAGGGCCTCTTCAAAATGAATGTAATAACTGTTATGCCTAATAAGATGATTAATTCTTCTTATATTGTTGAGTCCTCTCATATGTGGCATGGTAGATTAGGTCATGTTAATTATAATTTAATCAGAAAACTAATGAACATGAACTTAATTTCCAGATATGCAATAGATTCAAATCATAAGTGTAAAATATATGTAGAAGCAAAGATATAGAACCGTTGGATTTAATTTATACAGATGTATGCGATCTAAAAGGCATACAAACTAGAAATGGGAAGAAGTACTTTATCACATTCATCGATGACAGTACTCGATATTGCTATGTGTATCATATGAAATCAAAAGATGAGGCAATAGATATGTTCAAGCAATACAAATCTGAAGTAGAAAATCAACTTTAATCGAAAGATTAAAGTTCTTAAAAGTGATAGAGGTGGTGAATATGAAGAACCATTTGCAGGATTCTGTGCAGAACATGAAATTATCCACCAAACCACTGCACCCATATTCACCACATTCTAATGGAATTGATGAACTGAAAAATTGGACTATTAAAGAAATGATGAATTCTCTATTTTGAGTGATATGACTCCATATGAATTATGGAAAGGAAAAAAATCTTCCTATAAATACCTCAAAGTGTGGGGATGCCTTCCATGTAAAAAGATAAATAAAAGAGAAACATTAAAAAGAAATTATTATGATATTAGACATGATGGTCAAAATAATGCATATAATGAATTTGCAGATAAGGAAGATGAGCCTAGACGTAGTAAGAGATCTAGAACATCGAAGTCATTTGGGCCTGAATTTCTAACATTTATGTTAGAAAATGGACCTCAAACTTTCAAAGAAGCAATGTCTACACCTGAGAGTCCACTTTGGAAAGAAGATATCAATAGTGAAATAGAGTCCATCATGCAAAACCATACATGAGAATTGGTTGATCTTCCTCCAGGGTGTAAGCCATTAGACTGCAAGTGGATATTCAAGAGGAAGATGAAAGCTGATGGAACTATTGATAAATATAAAGCAAGACTGGTTGTCAAATGATATAATCAAAAACAAGAAATTGATTATTTTGACACATTCACTAATAATTAGAATAACATCAATTTGGATGTTAATTGCAATTGCAGCATTGTACAATCTTGAAATACATCAAATGGATGTAAAGACTATCTTTCTAAATGTTGACTTAGAAGAAAAAAATCTACATGAATCAACCAGAAGGATTCATAGTAGCAGGTAACGAAAGAAAGGTGTGCAAACTAGTTAAGTTTCTATATGAACTTAAACAAGCACCTAAACTGTGGCACCAAAAGTTTGACAATGTAATGATGTCAAATGGATTCAAAATTAACGAGTGTGACAAATGTGTATATTCTAAAAACACACAAACTGGATATGTCATTATATGCCAATATGTGGATGATATGTTGATAATAGACAATAACCATAACATGATCCAGGATACAAAGAAGATCTTAATAAAAAACTTTGATATAAAAAATTGGGAGTTGCAGATGTTATATTAGAAATTAAGATTTCCAAAACGCCAGATGGGAAGATATTATCTCAATCTCATTACATTGAAAAGATCTTAGAGAAATATAATCAAAACAATAATAATATTGCAAAATCTCCAGTAGATCTAAATCTTCATTTAATGAAGAATACCGGAGAAAGTATTTCACAAGTGAAATATTCTCGTATAATTGGGAGCCTAATGTATGTCACGAATTGTACGCGACCAGACATAGCTCAATCAGTTAACAAACTGAGTACATATACGCGTAATCAAGAAGAAAATCATTGGAAGGTAATCATTAGAGTACTTAGATATCCAAGATATACCAAAGATTATGGATTGCACTATACTAAATATCTAGCTGTACTCGAAGGGTACAGTGATGCAAATTGGATATCTGATACTAAAGACTCAAAATCCACAAGTGGATATGTCTTTATACTTGGAGGTGCAGCAATATCGTGGAAGTCCTCAAAACAAACATGCATATCAAGATCAACTATGGAATCTGAATTCATAGCTCTCGATAAAGCAAGTGAAGAAGCAGAGTGGCTTCGAAACTTCTTGGAGGACATTCCAATATAGCCAAAATCCGTACTAGCAATTTGTATATATTTTGATAGTCAATCCGCTATCGGTAGGGCACAGAGTCATATTTATAACAGTAAATTAAGATACGTCATGAGACGTCACAATATCATTAGGCAACTTCTCTCAAATGGCATAATCATGATTGATTACGTAAAATCAAAGAAAAATCTTGCGGATACACTAACTAAAAGTTTGACAAGTGAGCAAGTTTATAAGTCATCGAGGGGAATGGGCTTGAAGCCTATGATAAAAGAAATTCCATAAAGGAAAACCCAACCTAGTTGACTGGAGATCCCATGATCTAGGTTCAAAGGGACAACCTAACTATGTGAAATTCTGAAATAACACTTAAGAGTATTTAATTACTCATATCATTCTCTAGGATGACAGATAACAGTGTCACCTGCAAAGAATACTAGGGTAAAGTTTCTTTTAATGATTCCTATGACTTGAAATTCAAGGGAGTATAACATGATACTCTTATTAGAAAGTCACATATGTGAGTGTGAAAGTGGGGCCGCTTCTATGAGAATTATAAGGTTGAATTCTCTAAGAACACTCATGAAACCAGGCATATGTTCAGGGCCAAAATGAACAAATAAATAAAAATAATTTTGGTCAGAAAGAAGTTGTGTTATATTTATTGATACAAGTTTACAAGAATAGCTGAACAGTTCAAGACATCATGTTCACTGGATGGCTAGTAAATTCGATAAATATTCACAAGGGAAGGTTCAAGGTCAAAAGCTACATATCCTGTTACAATAACTTTTCAAATGATCTCTCTCTCTCTCTCTCTCTCTCTCTCTCTCTCTCTGTACTGTGTTTGCATTTTGTTTGCATTATGCATAATCAAATATTCATTCGTGTGGGGATTGTTGGAATTATTGAATAAATATTTTCAATGGTTGTGTGTATATCGGAAGATGTGTGTCCCTTCCAAACATTGTGTCCTTACATTTGTGTCTCTTCATCTTTATAAAAGAGACATGGATCCAAAACATCCATTCATTCATCCATTCAAGCATCAAGTCCAAGAGAGAGACTACCTCCATTGCTTCGACAAGTTCCTGCGGTGTGAAGTGCTGCTACCGGAGGAGATGTATCGTTGTATCCTGGGAAACTAACGCTATTAAACCGCAAGCACCTGTACGGGACAAATATTGTCTTCAGGACATTGAACCAAGTTCAAACATCGATCTCGATTTAATTATTTATTTAATTTTTTTCAGATTCTAAAATACAGAATTGGAATATTTATACTAACAATTCTTTCACATATGTAAGAAAATGGCGAAAACGAGGATGACATGAGTCTGTTGATGAGCTAGAGCAGGGAATTACAATCATGCATTTATGCAGCTACTCTTATTCTTTGAACACTAGTAACTTACCTACTGGTCTAGAATTGTTGTTGTTGTTGTTGTTGAAACAAGGAAAAGTTAAAAAAGAGAAACGAGGAAGCTGAATATGTACTTGTATGTTCACTTGTTCAGTTTGAATGTCACTTGTCTTTTATTTCTGGTAGTTGCTACTGGCTTTGTTAGTTAAACATTGAACTACTAGTACATGCTTAATCAAGCTTGTCGATTAGCGTCTTCATGACGATGTTCCCTCGTTTGCACGTCGTCTTTCTGTCATAGGGGTTTGTTGGAAAGTCGTAGTCGACTATGATGACGAGTTGCGACTCCCAATTTTGGTCCCTAGACCACCAACGTGATGTGCCACGCTGTTGTATAACTCTACCTATGTTCTTTGGCATTATGCGGACATTAATTCCAGGTGGAAGGAAGCAGTCGGCTTGCTTGTAACCTTTGTATATATCAAGACGTAAACAGTGACAATACTCGAGTCTTCAGCAGTTGACAGCTCTGGATCTTCGTTACTTTACCAGAAATTTACATGGCGGAATTGCTCCGTAAATTTTTAATAAGAGTCCCAAAACGTCATGTCATGTCATTTGGAAGTACGTTTTTTTTCGTTTCCTTTTTTTTACTCTTTTGAAAGACATTTTATGTACAATAATATTAACTACCTATTTATCTTAACATAATTACTATAACTACTATGCAATATATACATGCATGTCTTTATAACAACATGGTTGATAGGAATTTTTGATTTGATTGTAAAGAAGTAACATCAATATGTGAGGATTGTGAGTTTAAATCTTTCTGATCTTATTACTTCACAAAATAACCAGAATTTCACACATATCCTGATGTTATATATATATATATATATATATATATATATATATATATATATATATATATATGGTCCAGATCAGAAGTTCCTTTTTTCGGAGTCCCGCAATATTTAGCCGTCGGATCGATGTGGGCCCCACGCGGACCCCTCGATCTGATGGTGCGGAGGGGAGGGGGGACTTCGGCGGGATTCCGGAGGCTGATATCTTGATCCGCCTCCATATATATATATATATATATATATATATATATATATATATATATATATATATTTAAGTTTGATGCTATTTATTATGTCGTTGGAAGGACATTTTGGGTCTTAAAATATCTATTCTACTATATAATGCCAAAACTAGGCTTCACCGTGAAAATTTTTCGTTCCAAAAATATCCTTCATTAAAAACAATAATTAAATATGTATTAAATGTATGTATGCATGCATGAGGCAACTTGGGAAATGATAGTTAATAAAACAAAATATGCATGCATGCAAAGTAGGCACATGAACCCAAGAGATAAGAGAAAAGTTTTATATTTCCGTCATTTAATTTCTCCCAACTTTCATGCTCCTGCCTATTATATTTCCACCTATAATAAAATTAAGAAATTGTCGGTTGCTCTTTTAATAAACTATTTTTTTTTCAAGTAATATGAAATACGTGCAACGCACGTGCGTATATACTAGTAATTTGTACTACAAATTTTGTGTTCACCAAGCAATTTCAGTATATTTTTATGTTGTGAATGCAAATTTCTGTTAGTTTACTTCCACGTACGGTTAAGACCTGGTGTGGCGCTTTTAAAGTCTGAGATGGTTGATGCGAGGGCATATCTGTTCTCCCACTATTTCTGTTTTATATTCTGTCTCAGCTCTATTACATGTAACAGGGTGGAAACAATATAGAACAGAAATAGTAAGACAGCAGATCTGGTCTGGGTATGCATACATGATGCAGACATGCATGCTACTTGTTCATAAATACACCAACTAATTGCTTACGTGATCTAGGTCCAATACAGGTTGATAGTTTAAATGCGTAACGCCCCGGCCGTCTGGTTTGTTAAGGTTTATTCAATTGTGTTGATTAGTATTTCAAAGTATTACTTACTTATAGTAGGATAAATAAACAAGTAAATGGAATTTACAAGATGAAGAATATACAAGTTCTTGATACCCATAGAATTTCCAATTTTCCTTTCAACTTCATTAGTATGAAATTGAAACTCTTTGAACGATCAAGGCTGCATACAGGGAACGGATCTGTTAAGAGTTCAAGGGGAGCCACGACCCCCACAATATTTAAAAAAAATGTTAATTACCATATAGATTTGTTTTGAAATTTTAAAATATATATTAGTTTGACACTCTAATATATAAAGAATAAGCTAGTTCCAGTAAGTAGTACTTTATGCTTTTAATTAAGACCTATTTGAATCTAACTAAATATTTTACATATTTTAAAAGTCTTTTATGTATATATTTTCTTGCATCCTCTTTTGTAAAAAATTGAAAATATTGAATTTTTTTTTTTTTTTTACTCATTCTTGTTTGAGTTTTAGTATATTATTTGCTATTAAAGTTCAATTATAACATGAAAATTAACTTTAAGATTTTTTTATATGTAGCAATACGACTTCTCCAGAATTTTAATCCTGGTTCCGCCCTGCCTGAATACTACTTTGCTATCTGCTACGTTGGGCAACTCAAAAGTAAATTTTCTACTTCACAAAATGTAATGGGTTCTTTGCTATCATTAACTGCGACCAGGTGCGGGGCTACCTTAGGGGTGGGGTGGGGTGGGGGGAAGGGCTGATTTTTTTTATTTATTTTTTTAGTTTTTTTCTTCGTATGTTTTTGTGTTTTTTTTTATTTTTATATGAGTATATCCATAGCTAGTCCACCCTAATCTTACCTAGCCCACCCCAATCCAGAATCCTAATTCTGCTCCTGACTGCGACAAGTATATATATATATATATATATATATATATATATATATATATATATATATATAATGATTTATTATAGATTTAATTATAATTTGTTATGGATATATTTTTACTATTTATAATCATTATTTATTTTTCGTAAGTTTAAAAAAAAAAAAAAAAAAAAAGTAAGTAAAGTAGTCAAGCTGAAAAAATGGCGTGTTGAATATGGGTTGAATCCACAAGGTCTTCTTAACTATAGTCCTCGATCGACAGCTTGCCTTGTACTGGGTCATGTGGGTAAGTAAAGTAGTACACGAGTGGTCAAACGTCGACTTCTTCCAAGCGCAAGCTTAATTTTGGTATTTAGATGGTCCAGGCTTCTGGTGGAGGCTAGGAGCTAGCTAGCTAGATCGATGTAGTGTTGCATGGGTCGGGCGATCGATCGGTATCCTTTCTTTTTCTTGAAATAGAAAAACTAGTTTAGGTCAAGTCCTTCCTCTCTCTCTCTCTCTCTCTCTCGTGTCACCATCGACAGTGATTGGAGTAACATGCACATCTCTCTCTCTCTCTCTCTCTCTCGCGTAAATTTCTGGAAGAACAAACATATATATGGACCAGTGACCACTGATTTTCTGATGATCGGTCGATCATGCATGGACCACTGTATCTCGATCTCTTTTGGAAGAGCTGTTCTGTAAGGATCGACATAATGATAGCTGCAACTTGATGAAGAAAGAATTTGTACTTACACATGGATACTCTCTTACGCAGCGGTCTGATATTATTGCCCATGCATGTGTGGGCGCATAGCTAGAAAGAGATCAGCTATAGCTAATGTATACTTCTCTATACCTATGATCGATAGATGCACATGTAAGAATATTATATTGAACTGCCTACCAGTTTTGGATCACAAAAATATACATAGAATTGAGTGTATTTATATAATTGTGTAAGTTTTATTCTGTTTTCAGTTTTGGATCGAAACAGAAACTGCGAAACTGCCGAATAATTCTTTTAGTATATTCCAAACCGAAACCGAAGATTCGACTCAGTCTTCAGGTCCAAAACTGACTAATGATCACCCCTACTTGCAATTGAAAAACTGCTATTAGTTCCATTACCATAGTCTTCTGATATTGTGAGTGCACTTGATTGTCATGGTTCTTCAGTATCTAAATTGAGCTTAAAAATCTTGAAATTTTTAGGTATTCTCTGCTACTAGTTATGGTTTTTGTCAATCTGCAGCAATTGGTAACACTTCTCTATGACTCTACACTCAACTCTTAATCTTACCATCAAGAATATTCCCAAAAATAGTTCCAAGTCATGCCTAATATTGCGTATGCAAGTGGTCGAACTTGCAGCCAGAATCATATCAGCGTAACTATACGATTTGAGATTATGAGGATCAAGCATGAAAGTACGAGAGCCACGATTTGAGATTATGAGGATCAAGCATGAAAGTACGAGAGCCACAACCTCAGAAATCAATGAATAAATTCAGTACGTCTAGGTCATGTGTATGCATACATTGTCACAGCGATAGACCAACCTCAAGGAGGTCTTCATCTCAGCACATCAATTACCAATCTGTCGATAGACAACTAGCTAAATCGATATTCGGGTACTGATGCCAAAATGTTCGTGGCATCGATAATTATATATGTGGGTTAAGCCACGATCGAGCTTGACGCTGCAGATAATGTGGTACCAAAAAGTTCAATCCAGTTGCTTGCTCCTCATTAACTGATAGCTTTTGACACTCCACCAACATATATACATATCAAAGGAAAAAAAAAAAAAAAATTAGTTTCTACTAAACACATGAGCAAATGCACACTTTGCTTGTTCTGTGTATATAAAGTCTTGATCATAGTGGCAAGAAAAAACATTGAAGCAAGAGAGGGAGGTAGCTAGCTATAGACATGGGGAGTCAACCTTTCTGTGATGAGATCGGTATGAAGAAGGGTCCATGGACATCCGAAGAAGACATCATCCTCTTCTCCTACATCCGTAAACATGGACCCGGCAACTGGAGATCGGTTCCCAGCAGAACTGGTATACACTTCCTATTCTTGATCAATAACTCATGCGCACGCACACGCGCACACACACACACACACAAATTTTCATGATCAGTTCGTCAACTCGAATCAATCCAGGGTTGATGAGAGCTAGCAAGAGCTGCAGGTTGAGATGGACCAACTATCTCAGGCCCGGCATTAGGCTCGGTAACTTCACGGCTTATGAGGAAAGGATGATCATCCATCTTCAATCTTTGTTGGGCAACAAGTACGTATACACTCAAATCCATCCATCACTACTCCTTAAAGCTAGCTAGCTACGTACATTGTCATTCCTTTTTTAATTATATTTCGCTACAGGTGGGCAGCCATAGCTTCGTACCTTCCTCAAAGAACGGATAATGACATCAAGAACTTGTGGAACACCCACCTCAAGAAGAAGATGAAGAAGCCTGAATATCAGATGGATTCACCAGTTCCCGCGAACGTTTCCTCCAGCTCCGCCTACGCGTCGAGCACCGATAACATATCGAGGCTCCTGGAAGGGTGGATGAGTCGACCCTCGCCGCATGCCACTGATAACATATTCAAGCAGCAACAACAGGAGGAGGAGCAACCGAGCATCAAAGTCGATAGCAATTCTGCCAATATCCCTCAAGGGGAGTTCGAGTCCATGCTCGCTTTCGGAGGGCGGGGGGATTATAAGCCACCAAGTACTACTGCCAATGCTGATGACTACTCCAAGCAGCAGCAGCAGCAGCAGCTGATGGAGGACTACAAAACAACTTTGTCCCTCCTGGACGAATGGCTGCAGGTTGGGGACATGATGGAGATGGAGATGGAGATGGAGGAGCACTAGCCTTCTCAATATGAATGTATGGTGACCAAGAGTACAAGAGAAGAGAAT
>JAYESA010001310.1:2500-50880 GCA_036927795.1 Iris macrosiphon | reverse complement strand
GGATGATGTATTATTATTATTGATGTTGTGGTGGTTTTAGTAGTTGTTATTGGTTAGACTTTGGAGTTGTTAGTCTTCTTGTTATCTTATCGTGCTTAGATTCGTGATTGAGTACTTGATTATCATTATGATATTTGCTCCTCCGTTTGGAGTTGAGATCTTGATAGGTTTATATATTGATTGCGTGGTTGCCCTCCTTTTGGAGAGGTCATGGCAGATTTTTTTGTGAGTTATCTAGATAGTTGACCTAGACAGCGTTCTACCGCCGATGCTGCGGCGTAGGCTGGACGTACCCACGACTCATGCCCGATTTTTCGAGTGCGGGTCGTGACACGTTTTTGGTGGTGGCCCATGCAGGTCTCGATTCGTAATTAGTACGATGTCGTGGTGGTACAATAACTTAGTTGTACTGCTGCGAGCCTGTTATAGGATATAGGATCTAGGATGAGAGTGTACTCAATCACGACTAGGAACAATTCTAATCTAATTATTCTGAAATTGCTTCTTTTGAAATATTACTGTCCTTCTTTGATGATATCGTATCTTGCACCGTATTGACTTCTTTTGATCTGCGTTCAGGATGCCTCCGAAGACACGATCTCATCGTACCACCCCAGCAGTTGCCACTGAGAGGTCTGCTACCTCTCGTCCAGCTCGTATTCAGGCAGCTGCTACCACTCCACTCACCACTCCTGCGGTTAAGGGAGCATCTGCTTCTCTCGGGGATCCTCCTTCACCTGTCGATCCGAGGACTACCCCAGTCGTTCCGGTGGTTCCTCCACCACTTTCTGCTCCAGTAGATGCCGCGTAGTTGTTTACGTTCTTCAGGGAGATGATGGACGCGCAGCACCGTCAGGTGGATGTGATGAGGCTGGGCATTGAGAACGCCCACCAGGTGGCCATGACGGCAGTGGATAGGGTGGCACAGATTCAGCCACAGGCAGATGAGATTCAGCATCCGAGGCTGGATAGTATCATTGACTTCCAGAGGATGTGGCCCAAGGAGTTCTATGGTACAGAAGGGATCCTGTACGCGGATGACTGGATAGAGCAGATTGAGGGCATCTTCAGGCTGGCGCAGATTCCAGACAGCATGCAGATAGAGGCAGCGGGCAGTCAGATGTTCGACCTCGCTTTGACATGGTATCGCACAGATACAAGGATCGCAGCACCAGGGCTGACTTGGGAGGCTTTCAAGAGACTTTTTAAGGAGAAGTTTTTCCCAGATGTGGCGCTTAGTGCTTTGGAGAGCCAGTTTGAGGCACTCGTCCAAGGGAGCATGACGGTGGACGAGTACGCAGCGGAGTTCTGCCGTCTGGGCAGATTTGTAGATGGCTTGAGTGAGGCAAAAAAGGCGAGGAAGTTTCGCAAGGGCTTGGTCATGGCGGTCAAGTCTTTGACCAGGAGCGACCGCGAGGCGACTTTCGAGCAGATAGTAGGAGATGCTCAGAGGGCAGAGGATGACTTGGAGCTCAAGTCCAAGAGAGGCAGGAATGATTCAGGCAATGCCAGTGGTAGTGCGGGACCAGCTAAGCGTCCCTATGTGCAGAAGGTAGCGCAGCAGGGTCAGGATCAGAGGGTGCCCACTTGTGCCTACTGCAGGAAGGTAGGACACACTTGGGATGTTTGTAGGAGGAGGCTGAAGGTGTGTTTGTTCTGTGGATTCGCTGCTCACCAGATGCGAGATTGCCCCACTGCACCTCCATTGGGTGGAGCACAGGATCGGAGAGTTGGAGCTAGGCCACCTGTGGCACAGCATCATGCCCCGCACCAGCAGAGGGATACACCCCAGCAGGGCTGGGCTTATGCGTTGACGGTCGAGGAGGCCGATGCTACGGGTGTCGGGTTAGCAGGTCTGTCTCTTTGTTCTTCTTCCTATCCTTTCCATTCCTTGTGGCGTGCTCCATTAGTACCTGTTAGATTTTTTTTGTGCTGTGGTAGATAGTGTAGTGACCCTGATTGAGACTGTGATAACACGACCAGTAGGACCATGATCTTGTATGTTGTATAGGTAGAATTTCTTGACTGTGATTGTTGGGGGTTTGACCTAGAGGGAGTGTGATTGACCTTAAATTTCGAGGACAAAATTTTTTAAGGAGGATAGGCTTGTCACCACCCCATTTCCAAAGTCGAGTATTTTTTTATTTTAATTTAGTTAATTATGTATTATTTATAATTAATTGTATTTATATTTAATTAATGATTGTATTATATTTTTATTGATTGTTTTAGGATTTTGGCTAGCCTGGACCCATGTCAGACCCTAGTGGACCCATGTCCGACCCAGCCCACACCCCTGTGAGACTTATTTTTTGGTTTAGAATATTTATTATACTTTTAGTGGGTCAGTTGGAGAGATTTGGAGCTAGTTTGAGTGCTTTTGGAACCCGAAATCCGAAACCAAGTCAAGTAGGGGCGTTTTGGGAATTTAGAAACTTGGCAACCCCTTTATTATTGCTTTGGCCGACCCATTCATCCCCCCCACCCGTGGAACAGCAGCCCCCTCCCCCTTTGCTTCATATTCTACTTCTTCTTCACTTCTTCTTCTTCTTCTTCTCTACTTCTTCTTTCTTCTTCCTTCCTTCTCCAAGTAAGTTTTCCTTCCTTTTTCTTCCTTCTTTCTTCCATTCCTTCTTCTTTATGCTAGCCCTAACCTTATATTTTCTCCAACCTAGGTGTAAGGAGCTTAGATCTAGTGTGGAAGCTAGATTTGGTGGCTTGGAGCTTGAGGGGGATGATTTCTAGTAGATCGGAGACCTTGGCCTTGGGATTCCAACTCCCAAGAGGTAAAACCCTAACTTTCCCCTTGCTAATTACTTTTATGTAGTATAATTAGTGTTGTAGAACCTTCCTAGACCCTTAGGCTACTCGTGGGAGGAAGTTGAAACTAGTTTGGTTGAGTTTAGAGACTTTGACATTAGGTTTTGTGTCAATTTCGGGTGGAATCCGAATTTGGCCCAATTTTGGGTGATGTCCTAGGTTAGACGGACCTAGGTAGACATTGTCGGGTGTCTAGAGGGTGAGTGTGTGTCTCCGTTCGGACACAGAAAGTCGTGTCAGAGAGAAACGGGCGTTTCGGGCAAATTTGGAGCTTTTTGTCGTCGTCGATCCTAAGTGCATGTGCGTTTCTGCCACGGGCCTAGAATCGACGTGGGAGCACTTTTTCTAGGATCTAGGCATCGTTTAGAGTGCATGGATAAATTTTGGGCCGATTTCGAGTTCGTTTGGTGTGCGTTTTAGGAGGTTTTCTGAACCGCGCACCGCGTGTTCGTCGAAATGACCGAACGGCCATTTCGACTTGGTTTCCTTGTTTCGGGCTTGTACGCACGTTGGGTTTATCGGGGAGTGTGTGCTAGAGTTTTTGAGTTATATTTTATATATTTTAGGGTGTTGGTGAGTGTCGGGGTCGTTGGGCGTGAGTGGGGCGTGTTGTTGTGTGTTGTGGTTGAGTGGTGTTATGTATCTCTATATATATTTATAGTGTATATGTATATATATTTATATATATATATGTATGTGTGATTATGTATATATATTTATGTATATATGTGTGTATTTATATCTATGTGCTTGTATATGTATATGCCTATGTATATTATATATATATATATATATATATATATATATATATATATATATATATATATATATATATATGTAGATGTGTAGAGTGTGTGTGTGTGAGTGTGTTGATATGTATATGTATATGTATATGTATATATATATGTATATATATATATATATATATATATATATATATATATATATATATATGTGTGTGTGTGTGTGTGTGTGTTTATAGATATATATATATATGATTATGTGTTTGAGTTTATGTATATATGTATATATATTTATATATATATGTATGAGTGTTTGTGTGTGTGGTTGTGTGTTTGTGAGAGTGTGTGCTAGTGTGTGTGAGAGTGTGTATGTGAGGGTGTATGAGTGTGAGAGTGTGTGAGGATATATATATATATATATATATATATATATATATATATATATGTGTGTGTGTGTGTGTGTGTGTGTGTGTGTGTGTGTGTGGTGAGAGTGTATATATATATATATATATATATATATATATATATATATATATATATATATATATATATAGATATATGTGTGTAAATATATAGATGTGTGTTTATATATATATAGATATATGTATGTGTTTGTATAGGTTTGTGTGTATTTATATGTATATGTGTGTGTGTGTGTGTGTTAATATATATATGCTAGTGTGTGTGTGTTAGTATATATATTTATATGTTAGATGGTATATATATATGTATGATTGTATATATATATAGATATATATGAGTGTCTGTTTATAGGAGTGTGTGTGTGTGTATGAGAGGGGGGGAGGCCACAGCAGGCCTGGAACAGCAGCTGCAGCAGCAGCTTTGCTGCTCCAGCAGCAAGGAGCAGCAGCCACAGCAGGAATAGGAGCAGCTGCAGCAGCAGAAACAAGAGCAGGAGCAGCAACAGTTTAAGGTAGCAGCAACAACAGCAAGTTAAAGCAAGAGCAGCAGCAGCTTCTAGTAGTAGATTAGTAGATAGATAGGTAGAGGAATAGATATGTAGATAGCTAGATAGATAGAAATATAGATAGATAGATGATAGTTAGATAGATATATTAGATAGATAGATGGGTATGTATGGTTAATAGATAAATAGGTATATGGTTAGATAGATTGATGGATATGTGGATATACATAGATAGCTAGATAAATAGATAGGTAGATATTAGATAGCTAATTAGTTAGATAGATACATAGATAGATAAATAGATATATGATAGATAGATGGATAGATAGATAGCTATTAGATCTATGGATAAATAGGTAGGTAGTTAGATACCTATATAGATGCATAAGATAGATAGATATATAGATAATAGATAGGTAAATTGATAGATAGACATATAGATAGATAGATAGGTAATAGAAAGATAGATAGATATATAGTTATATAGCTAGCTAGATAGATAGATTCATAGATAGGTAGATTAATTGATAGATAATTAGATAGATAGTTAGATAGGTAAATACTAGATATAGATAACTAGTTAGATAGTTAGATAGATAACTAGATAGGTAGATGGATAGGTAGAGGGATAGCTAGATATATAGATCTATATGTATAGGTATATACATATAGCTAGGTAGATAGTTTAGATATCTAGATATAGATATACATTATTTATGAGGAGGGTAAGGTAAGGTAAGGTAAGGTATTGGGTATAGATATATAGGTATATGCCTATATGTATTAGATATCTATATTTTAGCCTAGAATATAGCTAGATATATATATGTTTATGCATAGTTAGTTAGCTAGAGGGGTAGTCGGGTTGAGTTTAGAGCAGTATCTCAATACCTTGAGATACCGAGGTATCTCAATACATTAAGATAACCAGGTATTGAGTTTCGAGCGGGGTATTTGAGCAATAGCCTAGGATATGTATTGGAGTAATTTTTATATGTTTATGTATATATAATTTACGTGTGCTAGCATAGGTTTCAGAGGGTATAGGCGGGGTACGTAGCCTAGGTTGACGTATCGGATACCGAGGGTATCCCGATATCTCAAGGAGGCGAGTTTGTGAGTTTTCTAGCTTAATGACCTCGGTTTGACCTAGAATTTCAGGAGCACACTAGTTTGACCTAGACTTAACCGTAGTTGACTCGGTTGACCGCTAAAGTCAACTTTTGACCTAGTTTTGACCAAGAGTTGACTTTTTGGATCTAGAGTTGACTTTTTGACCAGATTTCACCGGTTTGACCCGTTTGACCTAGAACGACCCTAGAAGCCTATTTTTTTAGTTATTTATATCTGTTTAACTCATTAGAACCCTGTTTAACCTTGCTTTTCGCAATAGGTCCTTGCGACACCAGTTCGGATCGCCAGTTGCTCAGGACGTCAGGCGAGTACATTCTCTGATAGTTTTTATTATCTGATGATTATTATGATTCAGCTTCTAATATAGTATCATTTGATTATTCTGGCATAACACGGGACACTGACTGGTATTTCTGGATTCATTTACTTGTGACACGTACATTTCATATTTCTGGCCTCTATTCTGGAATCACTACTGGCATCACCTACAGGCATCACTACAGGCATCACTTATGTTTCAGGCTGGACTCATCTTGATTTGCGTGTCGGGTCTTGGATCCACTTATATTAGTTGGGGCGGGAAAATACTCGAGTAGACATGTAGATATTTCCATCTGGAATCATCAGGAATCACTCCCTCTGGTCTAATCTGGAATGATAGCAGCCGCGCACCCAGTGCGTGGTGAGCCGTACTTACCCCTAGCCGTTTACATGTCGAAACAAGTATCTTAAAGACACCGAGTTCATTCTTTAATAGTCTGGACTCACTTGCATTCTTGTTGGTCTCACTTACATGTTTCTGGACTTGACTCACTACATGTTTTTCATGCTGGACTCACTACACGTTCATGTGCACGGACTTGATCTTAGCTTAGATTTCCTGTATCTTGCAGTTATTACTATCTTGCTCTGATATCCATACATCTTTACCTTTATGCACCAGTGATTTATATATTTCTTGTTTCATACTTGCTTCATTCTTCTTGCTACTTGCTATAAACTGTTTTATAGTTTTTATCATTTAAATAGAACTGTTGTTAAAGATGTACTTGCTCCAGTCCTGACTGGACATATTTTTCAGAGTATCCGGAGGATTGGTGCCCGACGTTTTATGGACCTGAGCCTGTTGATGGTGCAGACAGAGACCCTCTAGTTTAGGAGTAATTTTCGGGTTGGTAGCCGGGATCACTAAGACCTTGTTGTTGTTTTTATTAGCTTTTAGTACCGGATTTGTCTCCGGTTTTGGATTGAGACCTTGTTTGTATATTATTATGGATGATGTATTATTATTATTGATGTTATGGTGGTTTTAGTAGTTGTTGTTGGTTAGACTTTGGAGTTGTTAGTCTTCTTGTTATCTTATCGTGCTTAGATTCGTGATTGAGTACTTGATTATCATTATGATATTTGCTCCTCCGTTTGGAGTTGAGATCTTGACATGTTTATATATTGATTGCGTGGTTGCCCTCCTTTTGGAGAGGTCCATGGCAGATTTTTTTGTGAGTTATCTAGATAGTTGACCTAGACAGCGTTCTAACGCCGATGCTGCGGCGTAGGCTGGACGTACCCACGACTCATGCCCGATTTTCCGGGTGCGGGTCGTGACATCATTTCAAAATACTGTATTGATATGATGTTCGATATTTAGTTATTCGAAGCACTGTTACGGATACCGTTGATACTTTACCCGAATTCCAGGTGAGTACATTCTCTGATAGTTTTCCGTTTATGATATCTTCTATGTTTCTTGTATTTAGTGTAGATATCCTTGACTTCTTGACACATGGTTAAACGGATTAATTTTTTTTGGATCCCGTCATAAGATGTTATTCCTAGTAGTTCCTAACATAATTATGTACAAGCCCTGTTGTTCTTGTACATGTATGAACACTGATTCATGAGAAGATTAACGCCCTTCTCATAGAATCATGTGTCATAGCGTGCCATGGTTGGATCCACTATACCAGTCAGAGACGGGGAGTGTTAGTGTATATATGTGATCATACTCCCGCAGTTCCTATTTTCCTGAAGAGTGTTAATCATACACCGCACATATGATTAACCAAGCCATGATTCCTGAGCAAGTTCCAAGCCGATCACATATTGAAGCCAGTACTCACTCACTTAGTTAGTTGTATTTTCTGACTCTTATATATGATGCTCATCTCTCTTGTATATATTTCTTACATTCCTTATTCTTGTATATTTTCTGCCATGCTCTATTTATCCTATATATTCTCTCTATTTACTGCTACATAATCTTTATCATTTATTAGAATTGTTGTTAGAGGTGTACTTCGCTCCAATCTTGACTGGATATATTTTTTCCAGATGACATTTAGGAGTGATATCCCACTCACTATAGGCCTCAGGACGTAGTAGGCCTAGAGCTAGAGACTGTGGCTCAGGAAGGACTCATCCCAGTTGAGACCGATGACACTTTGCATATAGTTCAGTAGATAGACATATTATTTTACTGGATCTGTCTTCAGCTTTGACATTAGTTTCTTATATTCTTTTTGGAGACTCATTTGGATATAATTAGTTTTGTGAGATGTATTGACTCTTATTTTGTTTCTCTTATATCATATTCGAGCATTGTTCTTCCTTATAGATTCTGTGATTGAGTATTCATTTTTATTGTGATGTCATTATATGTTGATGATCATTATTGATAGATAGTTTAGTATATCAATACAGCGTTCTACCGCCGATGCTGCAATGTAGGCTTGACGTACCCATGGCCTATGCCTGATTATTCGGAGATGGGTCATGACACATTTTTAGTGGTGTCCCATGCAGATCCCTGAGGTCACAAGTAGTGTTATATCGTAGTGATGCTCAGACTTGGAGTGCTATTACGAGCCTGCTATATGATATAGGCTATAGGCTATAGGTTGAGAGATACTCAATAACAATTAGGAAAACTTCTAATCTATTGATTCAATGCAACTTTTTTTCTTTGATATTGATTCTTTGAACTATAACTGTCCTCATTTGATAATATTCAATCTTTTGCCATATTGACTTCTTTCTTGTTTTAATCTGTCTTTAAGATGGCCCCGAAGATCATATTCTACCGTTCGGGAGTAGCTACAGCTTCCGAGAGATCCGCTATCTCCCGGCTTGCCGTTGAGAGGGCATCTGATGATGTTGCCTATCCACTGCCAAAGAGCCTGCTCTTGTCACTTCCCCAGTTGTTGGAGTGTCGGCTGCTTTCGGGGGTCCTCCTCCTGTCCAGAGGACTGCCTCGACTATTTCAGAGGATCTTCCTCTGCCACTTCCAGTGTCGACTGACACAACTCAGATGTTCGCGTTGTTCAGGAAGATGACAGAGGCTCAGAGGGCCCAGACTAAGTTTCAGCAAAAGCAGATGGACATGATGCGGGAAGGCATCGAGAGGGCTCACCAGGTTGCCTTGGCAGCAGTTGAGAGAGGTACTCCAACCCAGCAACAAGATACCCAACCCAAGCCGAGTAACATCCAGGACTTCAAGAAACTGGGACCTCGGGACTTCAAAGGGATGTAAGGCGTCATCTATGCAGATGATTAGCTCGAGGACATCGAGTGTATCATGCGGCTGTCTCATCTCACAGAGGACCTAAAGATTGAGGCGGTTGTGCTCCAGATGACAGACATTGCTAGCACTTGGTTCAGGAATGAACCGCTTTTCGTTGATCCTGAGCAGACTTGGGAGGGTTTCAAAGAACTTTTCAAGAAGATATTCTTTATCCCTACTGACAGATTGGACTTGGCACATCAGTTTCAGAACCTCCAGCAGGGGAGTATGTCAGTAGAGGAGTACGTAGCAGAATTCGGCAGGCTGAGCCGGTACACGGAGCATAAGGTTAAAGACCCGGATATGAGAGAGAGTCTTTTTCGGGAGGGCCTGAACTGGGAGGGAAGGTCCTCATCTCATCTAGTCATGATACTTATTCAGCGATTCTTGCAGAGGAACGCAAAGTCGAGAGGGATTTGAGCTTGAGGTCTAAGAGGGATCACGATATCTTTGGTGGGGCTAGTAGCAGTGCAGGACCTGCCAAGCGTCCCCAACTCCAGCAGAGATCATTTCACAGCCTTAACAGTTTCAGACTCCAGCTATTTTGGTACCACAATAGTAGCAGAGACAGATATATCAGGCTCCCTGCCACTGTTGCAAGAAGTCCGACCATATCTTGGAGGTTTACAGGAAGAGGTTGGGAGTTTATTTATATTGTGACACTGAGGGGAATCATATAAGAGATTATCCCATTTATCCATGTCATGCAGCTCAGGGAGCAACTCCATCTCAGAGAGCCCCGGCAAGGCCACTTGCAGTACAATCGAAGGGACCACTTCTGACCCAGCAATATGGTTTCGTCCAACACCAGCATCAGAGGGGTGCACCTCAGGATCGAGTGTTCGTCATGACGGTCGAGGAGACTGAGCCCACCGGAGATGTCATTACAGGTTCTGTTCTTCTTGATTCCATTCCAGCTTAGCATTGTTTGATAGCAGAGACTTTGAGTAGGACTTGCAAGATCATGACCGGGGGAGGCATTATCCTGGTCAGTAATGTTTGCAAGGATCAGAGAGTTACTTTGGGAGGTCGGGAGCTGAGTACGTGTCTACTTATAATGCCACTTCCGAGCTACGCCATTGTACTCGGGATAGATTAGTTGAGTAGGCACCATGCTAGTATAGACTGCAGAGGAGGCAGTATTTTGTTCAGTCGCTAGGAGAGCCAGAGTTCGAGTTTGCCAGAGAAGCTTCAGAGCAGAGCGAAGGAATTATTTGTGGAGCAAATGGTGGAAGATAAGAAGTTACCTCATCCTTTGATAGTAGAATTCTTGGATATGTTTTCGGAAGGAGTTGCCAGGATTGCAGCCAGTCCGGGATGTAAGTTTTCTATAGACTTGGTTCCAGGTGCAAAACCGATTTCACAATATGTCTATAGAGTAAACAACAGCGAGATGGCCGAGTTGAAGAAGCAAGTGGAGGAATTTTTACGACCTGCACCCGGTGTAGGGGCATGAGGACGTGAACGACGTCCAGCCTACGTCGCAGCATCGGCGGGTAGAACGATGTTTTGGGTAAACCATATTATCTAACAATAATGATCATCAAGATATATAACGCCACCAACAAAATACGAATACTCAATCACAGAACTATAAGATGGAACTATGCACGAATATGATATAAAGAACTGAAGAGTCAAAATATAACTCACAAGGAAGAAGATAATATCTAATGAGTCTCAAAAGTAATAAAGTACTAACTGTCAAAGCTGGAGACAAATCCAGTACAATATAAGCCTATCTACTAAGCTACTGGTAAAATATCGTCTGTCTCAACTGGGATGAGTCCCTCCTGAGCACTGTCTCTAGCTTTAGGCCAACTACGTCCTGAGGCCCGTAGTGAGTGGGATACACTCCTCAGTGTCATCTGAAAAAAATATATCCAGTCAGGAAAGGAGCAAAGTACACCTCTAGCTGCAGTTCCAATAAATGATAAAGACTATGTAACAGTAAATATAGAGCATGTACAAGATGAATAGAGCATAGTAGAAATATACAAGAATAAGAAAATGCGGAAAATACATACAAGAGATACGAACATCATATATAAAAATAAAGAGATACAACTATCTAAGTGAGTGAGTACTAGTGACAACATGTGATCGGCTTGGGTACTGCTCAAGAATCACTGGCCTGGTTAATTATACATGCGGTGTATGAGTAACACTTATACAAGAAAAATAAGAACTGTGGGGTATGATCACATATCTATACTACATACTCCCCGTCCTGACTGGTATAATGGATCCAATCATGGCATGCTATGACACGGGATTACATGAGAAGGAAGCTAATCTTCTCATGAATCAGTGTCCATAGATGTACAAGAACAACGGGGCTCACACAAAAAATATGCCAGAAACTACCAGGAATAACATCTCATGACGGGATCCAGAAATACCAATCTGTGAAACCAAGTGTCAGGAAAATCAAGAATATTTACACTAAATACAAAAAACATAGAGGATATCATAAACGAAAAACTGTCAGAGAATGTACTCCGCCTGGAATCCGGTGAACAGTACCAAAGATGTCCGGAACGGTACCTCGGAGACCTAAATATGGAATATTACATCAATACAAGATTTTAAAATGAATACAAGTTAAACTAGTTCAAATCTAGGTCATTACTAGGTCCACACTAAGTTTTAGGCTCATAATGGTCACTAACTAGCCAAACTAATTATTAACACTAGGTAAAGGATTATACATCTTACTACTAAGTATAACCAATACTAACTGCTACTGATACTAACACTAGCTCAAGTTATAACTACTAATCATGAAACTAACTAAGATATATATATATATATATATATATATATATATATATATATATATAAAACTAAATAATATACTAACAATTATGTCTATATACATATTAATAAGCTAACTCAACTATCACTAAGTCCATTAACCCTCATTACCTGCAGTTGAACAACCCTCCACTGTGATTCCCTCACTGCATTGCAATGCTTAATTCCCTTCCAGACTACACCCAACAACTGATATTACATAACACTAACTCACCTATAATACTCTAACTTATCTCAACTGCTATCACTTTATTAACTATCATCTAATTAACTATATGCCATGCTAATTCACTGACTGATACATAACTGATACTCTAAAATAATATCTCAAAACACTAATTGAATACTAATCTTAAAATACTAACTAGTACTGATGATTCTTGTATATTAACTTGTTTCAGTTTCCTAAACTCTCACTGAATGCTTGCTGCCATCCTATTCTAACACCAAGCTTACTTGCCCCCTCCTCATTCCTTACCAACTGCTGCTACTTCAAGAGTAACTAACTACTAACACTAAACTTCACACTTAACTAAGGTAATGCAACTGCTGCTGTCTTCCTAGAGTTTTCCCCAACTCACCATACACTTATAGCTAACCACTGTATTTCCTAATACTTGAGTATTAGGTGAGCTCTTAACCTAGCACACTCCAACTGATCTCCACACATCATTACTTAACCGCACACACATTCACACAGTGAAAACACTGCTATACACTGCACTGCACATCCCAACCAACTGCCACTGCAATGCTCGATTACACAGTTTCACAACCAGTCACTGTATCAAACCCATACGTCTGAACACAGTGAATCCCCCTTACTCCATTCTCACATCATAACAACATACACTCACAAGCAAAGTTGATGTGTGTGTGTATATATATATCTATATCTATATATATATATATATATATATATATATATAAACACCTAATACGATATACATATATGTATGTTCTACACTATAGGCATATAAACAAACACATATAGAGTATAGCCTAGGAAACTCATGATACAAAACCAACTATATGATACCACCATCAAACACCTAGTGTGCATCACACTATGGTGCACCACAAACCTATGATACTCTCTACTAATATCAATCTAAAATAGATATAAATACCACTAATTAGAGTATTAAATATTTTATCAAACACGTGGAGTGCATCGCACCCGTATCACACTAATTCTATGAAATGCTTGCGATACGGTTCCAACACATCACCAAACTCTCCCCAAAGACTATGAATAAGTCAAATATCATAATTAAGAGCAATACAAAGTGCTAGCTACCTATCTATGTGCTCATGGCTAAATATGACATGTGTAGCTCCGTGTCGGAGACAAAAACTCCAAATAAATCCGTAGCACTAAATTGCCATGATACGGCCTATTCGTATCCAATTGTGGACACGACACTATTATCACACAACCAAACATATATCAATTTGGTCCATTAGACCTATTGACAAGCTCATGGTATACCAATATCGAATTTTCCCCAAATTAGGCACAAAATAGACCATAACTTCCAAAATATGGGTCCCTAGTAGTCAAATCTTCTTCCTATAGGTAGCCCTAATACATGGGAGGGTTACTAATGATTAAACTGCATATTTAGAGTCTAAATAGAAAGGATAATATGAAATATATCTATTAGGAGATGGATTCCCAATGCAAGTCTCTAATTGGATGCAAAAAGTCCTCAACTTGTGCAATATCCTTCTTCTTCTTCTAGATCCTTGACTCCTCCTTCCTTCTAGAGCTTATAATGGTGAAATAGAGAATGATTGGAAAGTAAATTTGGTAGAGATTTGGTGTAGGGAAGAGGGAATTTGGGAAGAGAATTTCTAGATCTATAATTTTGGATGAAGAAAGAGAGGAGAGAGAAATTCCTCCTCTCCTAAGTAGGCTGGCCATATGCTTGCTCCTCAAGTAATGTACAAAGTCATGAATGTCCTTTGGGGCTTGTCATGAAGAAAATGATTAAGGTAGGAAGGTTCTAATCCTAATGGTTTGATTAATTAAACACTAACTTAAAGAATTGGGCTAGTTATTGGGCTCAAGTTTAACAGAAAAATGGCTTTTCTTGACGGTTTTTTTTTCCGTCAAGAAAGTATTTTCTTGACGGTTCTGGATCCGTCATTTAGGCCACAGTCAAGAAAATTTCCATTTTTTCTTGACGGTTTCTGGCTTTCTTATTTTGACAGTTTTAAACCGTCAAGTAATAAAACTTTTTTGACGATATTAGCCGTCAAGAAAATATAACAAAAATCTGTCAAGGTAGATAGAAACTTTTCTTGATTGTGGCCTAGATGACGGGTAATAACCGTCAAGAAAACCATTTCTTAACGATAAAAAACCATCAAGGAAAACCTTTCTTGATATTTAAAAATCGTCAAGAGAAGTTAATTTTTGTTTAACCAAAATTTTATTTATAATTATATATTATATGCTTCCTTTTGCTGGTTATCGAATATACGTATAATAGCAACATAATATAGAATATCGCAAACATCAAAGAACAATAATATACATTATTTTTATATTAACAAATACACGTTTGTACATCGAAAACATCCAACTACATATCCAAGTAAACCAAAATATATGATTTTTTTACAATATCTTAAACATCCAAAACATATATATACAAATAAACTAAAATACATGGCACAGTGTCTAACTATATAACAAAATATCTGAACCCAAAGCGCATCCCATCACAACAACCTTAATTTTTGATGTAGTTCCTGAGAGAACATGATCACAAGTTACAAATTATGTTAATTAGCTTGTTGAACAAGGAACAAGAAAACAGAAGATCGTGGAGATCACAGTTCTTAATACAGCTACAATGTGCAACATCAAATTGTGCAGAAAAATCAAACTTGCAATTGTACCCAAAATTAAGTTTATACCTTCATACTTTCGAATTTTTCCCGAACTAGCACACCAGAGGTGAACTTAAGCCTCACAGGACCATGTTGCATGAATGTATTTATGTATAAGAAAAGTACTAGTAGATGTATACAAAATTTACCTTATATTCACAAACCTGCCACTGAACCTATGTACCACCCATGTAAGCATGTAGTTTGAAGACCAAATTACTAGCCCCTTCATAATGACTCTAAGGTTTGTTTTGATGTCACCATCTCCATGTATCCAAGGCTCCTTATATCCACATCAATATTACAACCATTTGTGTTTTTGATAACCTCTACTTTAGAATGTCAGAAGTGAAAAAAAGAAAAGATAAGGTGTATGGATGAAACCTCAAACTCACTTAGGTGCCATCTTGTAGGGACTTCCTTTGAATGATAAAGGGCAAGGCTTCCCAGTAATCTGATAAAAAAAAGGGTATGTGTGACATCAAGGATGATATCTTAATAATAAGAAGTCAAAATATAGTTCTTGCATCCTTATCTACCAGGGAAATATATATATATATATATACTCTTTGAAGAGGTTATCAAATTTGTGTCAGGGGAAAAAATTGTGGCATTCGTTCAATATTATCATGGCATACTCTTTCCTTTACTGCAAAACTACACATCATGAGCTCGTATGAGAAGCTTCTAATATCATGTGATAAACTAAAGCAAACTGCAAGAATAGTTAGAGAAGAAGGGGGTAGCTAAAACTTGACTTAATATAAGAAAAATACACAACCAAGCTAGAAAAGGAACTTTAAAACAAGAAAATTTCCATTTTTTCTTAACGGTTTCTGGCTTTCTTATTTTGACAGTTTTAAACCGTCAAGTAATAAAACTTTTTTGACGATATTAGCCGTCAAGAAAACATAACAAAAATCCGTCAAGGTAGATAGAAACTTTTCTTGATTGTGGCCTAGATGACGGGTAATAACCGTTAAGAAAACCATTTCTTAACGATAAAAAACCATCAAGGAAAACCTTTCTTGATATTTAAAAATCGTCAAGAGAAGTTAATTTTTGTTTAACCAAAATTTTATTTATAATTATATATTATATGCTTCCTTTTGCTGGTTATCGAATATACGTATAATAGCAACATAATATAGAATATCGCAAACATCAAAGAACAATAATATACATAATTTTAATATTAACAAATACACGTTTGTACATCGAAAACATCCAACTACATATCCAAGTAAACCAAAATATATGATTTTTTTACAATATCTTAAACATCCAAAACATATATATACAAATAAACTAAAATACATGGCTAACTATATAACAAAATATCTGAACCCAAAGCGCATCCCATCACAACAACCTTAATTTTTGATATAGTTCCTGAGAGAACATGATCACAAGTTACAAATTTATGTTAATGAGCTTGTTGAACAAGGAACAAGAAAACAGAAGATCGTGGAGATCACAGTTCTTAATACAGCTACAATGTGCAACATCAAATTGTGCAGAAAAATCAAACTTGCAATTGTACCCAAAATTAAGTTTATACCTTCATACTTTCGAATTTTTCCCGAACTAGCACACCAGAGGTGAACTTAAGCCTCACAGGACCATGTTGCATGAATGTATTTATGTATAAGAAAAGTACTAGTAGATGTATACAAAATTTACCTTATATTCACAAACCTGCTACTGAACCTATGTACCACCCATGTAAGCATGTAGTTTGAAGACCAAATTACTAGCCCCTTCATAATGACTCTAAGGTTTGTTTTGATGTCACCATCTCCATGTATCCAAGGCTCCTTATATCCACATCAATATTACAACCATTTGTGTTTTTGATAACCTCTACTTTAGAATGTCAGAAGTGAAAAAAAGAAAAGATAAGGTGTATGGATGAAACCTCAAACTCACTTAGGTGCCATCTTGTAGGGACTTCCTTTGAATGATAAAGGGCAAGGCTTCCCAGTAATCTGATAAAAAAAAGGGTATGTGTGACATCAAGGATGATATCTTAATAATAAGAAGTCAAAATATAGTTCTTGCATCCTTATCTACCAGGGAAATATATATATATATATATATACTCTTTGAAGAGGTTATCAAATTTGTGTCAGGGGAAAAAATGGTGGCATTCGTTCAATATTATCATGGCATACTCTTTCCTTTACTTCAAAACTACACATCATGAGCTCGTATGAGAAGCTTCTAATATCATGTGATAAACTAAAGCAAACTGCAAGAATAGTTAGAGAAGAAGGGGGTAGCTAAAACTTGACTTAATATAAGAAAAATACACAACCAAGCTAGAAAAGGAACTTTAAAACTATCTGATGCTGGAATCATAATCAACAAAATATACCACTTAGGCTCATATGACATTTTCATACTTCCAATAAAAAGGAGCTGTAGAAAACTCCTCTAAACTAAAAAACCACTATAACATGGTGACATAATTTTACAAATAGCTGATATGGCAAAGCTCCAAAACTGGTCAAAATTTGTAGATGGAGCAATAATCAAAATCATTATTACAGATCTTGTTCACTCGAAATATTTTCTTCCTTTCTTTCTTAACCTTCGGATATCTCAAGTTCATTCAATTTGGTTTACATATGCCAACATTTTGAAGGACTTGTTTCCCATAAATATAAGAGTTTCAAAGGGACTGGTTGATCTATTCTTATTTCTTTGGGCGTCTTTTCTGTCCACATAAGCAATTGTTTGGATATTATTTTTGGAAGTATCTTAAATAGTTGTATGTTAGTGTAAAATCACCTATAATTTACTTTTCTGCAAACATTAGACATATTTATTATTATTTTTGACCAGTATATTATAAATTTGGGTCAGAAAAGTTGTACAAATTTGAGGATTGCAGTATCTCACCCCTTAAGCCTCATCGATAGCTAGGTAGCACAAATTTGTAGACAAAACCAAAAATCATGCTGATTTCGAAACATGATATATAAGTGTATAGATTTATGAATCATCAATTTGTTAAAAATAAATAAAGAAACACTAGAAACATTCAGGTTGTTGGCATGATAGTAGCATTTTTCAATGTATAGAAATAACGACAAGGAATATTCGATAGCACAATAATAGGAGAACTTACCTATATCTTCTTCTTTTTGTACATGTAACTTCAGAGTTCAAAAATAGATATTTTTAGGGCTAGAAAATCCACCTAGCATCTAAATACAAATCAACTTGAGAAACAAGTATCCAATTATTTATAGTTAATCATATATGGTGGATACATAGTTGACATGACACATACTCCTGTCGGATAGGACTACCATACAGAGACTCTGTAGAGCTAAGGTTGTGATTCGGTTCCTATAACACCAAAATTCTCCTAATTTTACATGCTCAATTGTTAAAAAAATGCATATTTTACTTGTTTACACAAGCATGATATAGCAAACATCAACTAATTTATGCTTTCAAATTCTAAAGCCTTTAACCAACTAAAAATATTAAAAAAAATTTCATAAATAAATTGTAACTCTAATATAAAATACATGACTCCGACTTTAGTAAAGAACAATTTTTGTGATGGAACTATGACCTCGTGGAACTAAGCAGCAAGCAAATAAAATTTATTTGGTTAAAAAGTTTCATCCTAAAATAGAAACCTCTACTAAACAAGACATACAAAACAAAAGTCTGAAGACCCTGAACATACAAACTAGTATAGAAAAAGTTCAAAACTTTCCATTCACAATATTATCATTACTTCTTCAAAAGCATATGAATTTAAATTTCAGTTTAAATGGCCCCTTTCCTGTAAAAGATAAGTATGCACTACAAAAACAGCTTAGTTTTGTCTTTGTAGCCAAACCATAAAAAAATGGATTTGGTAATTTTGCTGAAGGATGATGGTAATGGATGCATTTATTTGAATTCTTTTGATAAAAAAAATAGTACGTAGAATATTTGATAAGAAAAGAATAGTACTTATTTTTTGTTCTACCATGTTTTCTATTTAGTTCATTTATGGACAAGTAGCATGTCTACGAATAAACAAGCACAAGTAAGCTTCCAGTCCTACATAAGTATTTTGAATTTGGAGTAAGGCAGACTTAAGGATTAAAGTGTCTGCTTTTGTGTTGCTTCCATTTTGACTTGGTTTTTGCATTAGAAATTCTGGTTGTATGAGCTATAATTTTCAAAAGATTACTTGAATTTGAATGTGTTATGCAGTTTTGTAATACTCTTGAAGGATATTTGTCACGTACAAAAAACAGTAACATGACAACCAACTACGTATTCACAGTTTACTTGGCAATGGCCAATTATAGTATCCATAGCTAGTCAATCAGACATTTCATTAGAAGAGGATTATGCACTATAAATTACTTACTTAAGCTACTGGCAAAGGAATCTCAATTACTTCAAGTAAGAAAGGCATGAAGAAACAACAGGGTCAAGGGCATCGTCCTGCTTGCACATAATCCATGCTACCCCGGTGTCAAGTTCGACTGCCATTTTTTGCCCAGGCGGAGTAGGCCTTCGCTGGAGCCCACTTTAGAGGCCCAAACTTGTTATCAATCTTCTAAAATTCAAGTAAAAACATATTAATATCAGGACAATACAATACAATACAATAAAATTGCAACTGCCACTTATAATTCACTTTACTCGAAGATCCGATACATACCTGAGAAAGAATGATAGGGCCATCTTGCCATTGGAACATGCTTTCGGACTTCATCATCCAAACAATCTTCTGTGTGAAATTCAGCATTGCCCACCATTGAACAAGCAACCATCTCTACTATAATCAGATTTATTTAATAAAATTATATTTAAGAGAAAAATAATAATACAGTATATTTTTTGCTTACTTTGAAAGGCTCAATATCAGTTCTGAAGTTGATGTTAGGAACATATTTCAGCCACACATGAAAGCCTTTATATAAAACATATTAAAAAAAAAATCGTCAAAATTTTGGAAATAAATTTTTACACATAAAAAGTAATTAATTACCCAAAATTCTAGCCAGCACAAGAATAAGGACCAATACGAAGATTAACATAATGCCCAATCTCTTGAACCATCTTGATGAACTTTAGTAAATCATATCCAATGGAGAGAGAGAGAGAGAGAGAGAGAGAAAGAGAGAGAGAGAGAGAGAGAGAGAGAGAGAGGGAGAAACTTGTCCTTCTGTCACCTCTAGTCAGATTTGGTTACAAAATACAATATTTTTGATGGAGGTTAAGGTTTAAACCACAGACTGTAAAAAAATGTATTTTATGCCCCTCCATCATTGTTGAATCCATGGTATGGCATGGCCTGATTGCTCCTACCAATTATGTTTTGTCAATTAATAAAAACTTATGTCAATAAAATGACAAATTTCTATTATAAGCCATAATTTTGAATATAAACTATAGGCTATCAACAAGCTGCATAGCTACACTAGTCAACTGATAATGATGGGTAAACTTAATAAAATTACAGTAAATTATTTCCTACAATAAATTTAAATTATTCTCTATAATATATTTACAATAAATACAAACAACCAACTCTTAAGCAAATAATGACACCATAGAATGTTGCTTAAATCTATTCCCTCTTACCATGAACAGGGAAAAGTATCATATTGTGCACTAAAACCCATTTAGCATACTAAAGTTAACAACAACCCATGTAAGATTGGTTTCAACTACAAATAAGAGTCATATACATTTAGAAAATATATACAAACAAAAGAGTTATTAGGTAAATGTGGCTTAAAAGGCTTCTTAATCCGAAAATTAGTTTTGGGCTTTCTCGTTCATACCTGGTCCTGATGCTATAAGAAGTTGCATGCTTACCAAGAATACTCATTTAGATCATCATAGTTTCTTCACTTTGAATGGCTTGCAGTACTATTTTTGTTTCTTTGAGCTTCCTTTTTTCAGAAGAAATAAGAAGGCTCAGATCATACTTGCCAAAAGTAATTTTATACAAAAAAGTTAAAATCATATGAAATAATATTGTAGAAAAAAAAAAGTAGGGGAAATCAATACCTTGTGCAAGACATGTAGATAGTCACAACTTCTCGTAAATGTCACTTTTACTACTACTTGTTTTCCTCACACTACTTCAAAGATTGCAAATTAGTTCTTCATTATCACTGGCCAAATCCTAAAAGCAAATTAGTTCTTCATTTTTAAATTGATCTAATTTGTTTGGTTTCTCAATCCAAATACATGGATGTTAATCTCATTCGATTTAGAAGTGAAAAATTAAATAGTTCCGAGTTCTTACGGATGTAAAAGGTCCTCAAATTGCCAGGCACAAAGCACTATCGGGCAATATCCTCTGAGGCCACCAAGCATAGTACTAAGCCATGATGAGCTACTAAAATGCCCTCTACTTCCTAAGATGATGGTCAACAAACCAAAGCCTCGAGCGCACCAACTATTTTTTCCTCTGAGGCAATCCTCCTCCCACAGGATCTTGCTAATATCCCTTATCTGACCCGAGATAGCGCCCCTTAGGCCCTAGAATTATTTTGACATCATCAGCAGGGGAAATATGGTATAATTCCTTGCCGACCTGAATCTGACAACAACCTTGAAGGAAGATACGATAATCTACATCTAGTGGTGGTACTGTCTATACCTCTGTTCTACCTACAATTCCATACAGGAGCAATAAAGAAAGTAATGATAGAGTCATCACTTGACCGTATAAACAAGAACAGATCAAATTAAGATGAGAAGATAACTTGCTTTCATGACAGTTTCAAAATTATATCAACCAAAATCAAGTGTAAATATCAAATTCATGAAAAAATGCTAAACTTTAATTACCCAAAAATCCATCAAAACTGAACATCCAACTTACCAATTAGAATTAAACAAAATTCTTCACTTTACCGTCACTCCATTGTTTGGTATTGATTCTAAAACAAAAAATTGAATGACCAAAAAATCTTACATCATCAAGCATGTTAACGACCTTTTCCTTCATCATCTGAACCTCCAGCCACCCCCCCCTTCGTGAGTTCGACTCCCCTCTGTGTGTCATTGTTACCTTTACCACCCGCACCTTTCCCATCATTGTCGTGCTACATTGGACTATTGTTCGTGTCGCTTTCCTTGTCGGTGAGGGAAGTCGTCGGTGCGCTCGGTGACGGAGAAGAGGGCAAACCCCCCTCCGGTGGAAACCCCCCATGAACCGCCGCGATATATGGGGGTTTATGGGAGAAAAGGTGAGTGGAGGTTAGGGCTCGTACTGTTTGGGGATCGTGGTGCCTTAGGATTACACCACCAGAGGGGGTTTGCCACCGAGGAGGAGGGGCAGATAATATTTTTTGAGTTTCATACAATTTTATTAGGGAACAATAAATTAACCTAAAAAATAAACTAAAAAAATCAAACTTTTCTAACAATTTTGCTACAAACTCACGTTGATCTTCTTCTGGATGATCCTTGCCCACTTCTTGGGCCGCTGATAGGGTTTCCTCTCCTTCATCCAGACGAAATACTCCTCAATTTTGTCAAAAGATAGCGACACCAAGAACGGAGGAGGAAGACGAGGGTTATGGTTACGACTGCTCTTCCGGCCGCCGAGTCCTGAGATTCCACGGTGAAGACGCTTCCATAGAGGGACACATCTTCCTGGAGCTGGTAGTAACCATGGAAGGAGGAGGAGATTACAGGAGAGTTTGGTTTTGGGGAGGATCTCTGGAGCGAGACAGAGTGGGTGGGGGAAGCGGGAGGTCATGGAAGGAGGAGGATTCAGAGAGGGAGGAGATGGTGGAGAGGGAGGAGGATGAGGGAGATGAAAGAACTCTTAGAGGTTTTTTTTAGGGGGGCGAGGGGGGAGGGGGGTGGGGGGGGGAGGGTTCACTTATATGAGTAGTTTTGGTTGTTTCACGCAACCGTTAACGTAGATTATACAATAATTTTTTTTTTTAATTATAAAAATGGCAGCTGTAATGTGTACGATAATTTTTCCGCACATATATTAATTGACGGTTATCAATAAATCGTCAATAAATAAAACAGATTTTCTTGACGGTTTCTCCAAAATTATCAAGTATTATGGTAAAATTTTGATAAATGACACAAAATGATGTTTTCTTGACGTATGTCTAAAATCGTCAAGATAATGTCTTTTCTTGACGGTTTAGCACGACCGTCATAAAATAAACCATCAAGAAACATCATTTTTCTTGTAGTGAAATAAATGTTAGCCCATGAGTCAACTCTTGTCTAGTTAGGTCCACTAACACAAGTTAAAAATATAATGCAACATCTAACAATAAATAAATAATGCTATAAATAAATATATAACTTGTACAATAATTAATTAATTATAAAATAACAAAAATATCCTTTCCTAGAAAATATGGTAGTGACAGGAACTGCAGTATAAGGGGCTTATCAGATCCAGTTCTTCACTGTGGGGAGCCCCGATATTATTTGTACCGAAGAAGGATGGATCGGTGCACATGTGCATCGATTACAAAGCTTTGAACAACCTCACTATCAAGAACAAATACCCGCTGCCGAGGATTGATGATCTCTTCGATCAGTTGAGCGGCGCGAAGGTATTTTTGAAGATAGATCCGAGGTCAGGCTACCACCAGATGAAAGTAAAGAAGGGGAACATTTCGAAGAGTCTTTTTGGACTAGGTATGGCCAGTACGAGTTTTTTGTGATACCGTTTATGTTGACTGATGTCCCGTCGGTATTTATGAATTTGATAAACAAGGTATTCCACCAGTACCTTGACAAGTTTGTGGTGGTGTTTATCGATGACATTCTCATCTACTCGAAGATGCCAGGGGAGCATGAATAGCACCTGAGGATTGTATTAGAGACTCTCAGGAAAAAAAGTTGTATGGAAACCTATCGAAGCGTAAATTCTTCCTGGACAAGGTAGAGTTCTTGGGACATGTTGTGACTGGTGATGAGATGTCGGTAGATCCAAAGAAGTTCGCAGTAGTGGAGTCTTGGACTACTCCGAGTTTAGTAGCAGAGATTAGGAGTTTCTTGGTTCTGGTAGGCTACTACAGGAAGTTTGTGCAAGATTTTTCCAGGATTGCTGAGCTAATGACCAGACTTACCAGGAAGGACGTAGAGTTTGTTTGGACCGAGAAGGTCCAGGCTTCTTTTGATGAGCTGAAGAAGAGGTTGACGTCAGCTCCTATTTTGACGTTGCCATCAGGGTCAGGAGGATTCACTATTTATAGAGATGCTTCGGGGAAAGGTCTGGGTTGTGTTCTTCAGCAGAATGGGAAGGTGATTGCCTATGCATCTAGGCAATTGCGTCCGCATGAGAAAAACTATCCTATCCATGATTTGGAGTTGGCAGTGGTCATTTTTGCTCTGAAGCTGTGGAAACAATTTGTACGGAGAGCATGTGGAGATATTTACCAACTAGAAGAGCTTAAAGTACGTGTTTACCCAAAAAGAGCAGAATATGAGGCATAGACGGTGGTTGGAGATAATGAAGGACTTCGATATTTTATTACAGTATCACCCAGGGAAGGCCAACTTAGTTGTCGATGCCTTGAGCAGGTATCCGGTAGCTATGTGCTTGACAACAGATAGGCACCTGTTGGTAGATTTGGAGAGCCTGGGTTTTGAGGTAGTGATTCCTGGTATTGAGATACATATGTGGGGTTTGCAGATACATTTAGAGTTGTTGGATAGGATTAATGCAGCCCAGTACGAGGACGTGTCTCCAAGGAGCATCAGAGCACAGGTTCAAGCCGGATTGGAGGATGATTTTATCAATGCTGAGGATGGTTCTTTGTGGCACGGTACTAGATTGTGTGTGCCTAGTGGAGAGTTGTGAGAGGAGGTATTGTAGGAAACACATCACTCTCAGTATTTTATGCATTCATGTGCCAACAAGATATATCAGGATATGCGAGAGAGTGTGTGGTGGTTTGGCATGAAGCGTGAGGTGGCACAGTTTGTATCCAGATGCTTAGTGTGATAGTAGATGAAAGCAGAGAGACAAAGGCCCAGTGGATTGCTTCAGCCATTACCCATTCCATAGTAGAAGTGGGAGCATATTACTATAGATTTTGTGTTCGGACTTCCATGATCTCCAGGAGAAAAAGATGCGATTTGGGTCATCATTGACAGGTTGACCAAATCGGCCCACTTTTTGTCTTTCAATGTGGGTTTGTCTACTGAGAAGCTGATAAAGATATCTGTGAGGTAGATCGTCAGGCTACATGGGGTTTTCGTCAGCATAGTCTCGGATCGGGATAGTCTTTTCACTTCTCACTTCTAGAGGAGTCTGCAGGCTAGCTTGGGCACCTGGCTCAAGTTCAGTATTGCATATCACCCTTATACAGATGGACAGTCAGAGAGGACTATTCAAACTCTCGAGGATATGCTACGCATCTGTGTTCTAGATTTCTGGGGATCTTGGGAGGACCATCTCCATTTGGTAGAGTTTGCTTACAATAACAGCTACCAGACCAGTATAGAGATGTCTCTATTTGAGGCTCGGTACAGTGGGAGGTGTCGCACTCCCTTATCTTGGGACGATATTGGAGAGAGCTTTTCTAGGACCTGAGATGGTTGTGGACGCAGCGGAGAAGGTCATGCTAATTAGAGATAGACAACGGTATTAGGCCGATAGCCACCGGAGACCCTTGGAGTTTGAGGTATAGTTTAGATTTTGTGTTTGTACTTGCTTGTGGTTGTTTGTTATATATTAAGTTCTTAAGGCTTTGTTTTGTCCTAGGTTGGAGATCTGGTATTTATGAGGATTTTTTCGACACGATCCATAATTCGCTTTAGTGGAGACGAAAAGCTTAGTCTGTGATATATCGGACCCTTCAGTATTCTTGAGAGGGTCGGTTCAGTGGCCTACCGACTAGACTTGCCGCTGTATTGGAGGAAGTTCATAACATGTTTCACGTGTCACAGCTGAGATGGTACTTGGCGGATCCTAGTCACGTATTGGATCACTCAAAGATCGAGATGAACCCGACTCTTAGCTATCCAGAGAAGCTAGTTGAGATTCTAGATCAAAGAGAGAATGTGATGAGGAACCAGACCATTCCTTTAGTACGCGTCACATGGAGGCATCACCCTCCGGGTGAGTCTACTTGGGAGAGGAAAGATGAAATGCGCGAGCGGTACCCTTATCTGTTTGAGCCTTGAGGTATTGTTCTTTCCTTTCTGTTGTGTTATTTTAGTGATAGTTTTGTCTTTTAATTTTGAGGACGAAATTATTTTAAGGGGGGTAGACTTGTCACTACGACATTTTCAGACTAGAGATATTTTGATCTTTTTATAATTATTTATTTAATATCCATATTATATATTTAATTATTGTATTATTTAATTATTACTAATAGGTTACAATATTTATTGAACTTGTGTTAGTGGACCCAATTAGACTTATCATGAACCATGGACCAACATTTAAGTTAGATCCATTTAGGCCAATAATTAGTCACCCTTTGGTTAGTTAGTATTTAATTAAACCTTCCATTAGGAGTAGAAGATTTCCTCCTAATTAACTCTCCATCGTGACAACTCAATAGGTGTAATTATATCATTATATATTGCTTGGGGAGGGGGTTAGTGGCCGGCCTCTATAGAGAGGGAATATTCTCTCTTTTCCCTCTTATTTTATTCCAATTTAGATCCCCAATTGTGTTCTTCCCCAAATTAATTTATTTCTCCACTAATCTCGTTCAAATTACTCTCATTCTCTTCCATTTTCATCATCT
Organism: Iris macrosiphon; assembly: GCA_036927795.1. Lineage (NCBI taxonomy): Eukaryota > Viridiplantae > Streptophyta > Magnoliopsida > Asparagales > Iridaceae > Iris > Iris macrosiphon. The sequence goes on along the minus strand of JAYESA010001310.1, from coordinate 24,249 downwards.
AAGGAGTATTAGAGCTTGGATTTCCAGTAGCACTTGGAGAAGGAGAATTTGCCATGGAGCTTGTGTCCTAATTTTGTCCATTGAGCATTCTATTGAAAATTTATATCCCAATAGGTATAATTCTAAATTTACCTTTCTGTTAGACTCTAATTCATGCATTTGACCATTAATAACTCTTCCATGGCTAAGGACTACCCATAGGAAGAAGAACTATGTTTATTTGACCCATATTGTGACTTCTAGAGTGAGTTTTGTGCCCAGTTGAGGAGAATTCTGAGATGGGTGCACTAAGTGTTTGTCATTAGGATAATTAGATTTAATTAGACTTATATTGAGTGTGAGACTAGTGTCATGTCCATAATTAGACATGACTAAGCCGTATCATGATATTTTATGATACATGTTGATTTTGGAGAATTTTTCTTCGACACTGGTGATACATATGTCATATTTTGCCACAAGAACTAGATTAGATAGCTATCACTCTAATTAGTCTTTAGTTATTATATTTGATGTGTTCATGTGCTTTGGATAGAGTTTGGTGAGGTTTTACGAGAGTATCAAGAGTGTATCACAAGGGTAATAGACCTAGTATGATACTTGGGTAAGGCACTCATTGTGTTTGTTAAATTGCCATGTTACTATATATTGTATCCTATGTATTCTAAATTTTTAGATTGAGATATATTATAGTATTGTAATTATATATATAGTTATAGCTTGATACATATACTTTAACCATGTTATATATATCTATGTATTAGTATATGTTTTGCTTTTGTCATTAGGGTATAGTACTTGTATATATCATGGTGTATGTTAGTTCAGTTTATTATTTGTAAATATATTCATAATGTCTAATAATAGTATATCTTTGTATGTTATGTGTATATATATATATATACACACACATATATCTTTTTATGTTTGTCTAATAATAGTATATCTTTGTATGTTATGTGTATATATATATATATATATATATATATATATATATATATATATATGTGTGTGTGTGTGTGTGTGTGTGTGTGTGTGTGTGTGTGTCTGTGTCTGTGTCACGACCCGCCCCCGGATGATCGAGCAGGAGTACGTGGGTACGTCCAGCCTACGTCACAATATCGGCGGTAGAACGCTGTCTAGGTCATCACTACCTAACTATCAATCATACTAATATAACTAGTTCTATCATGTACTCAATCACAATAATCTAAAGGAAGAATGAACAAGGAAGATAATCAAAATAACATTCTAGAGAACGAAAACTAGACAAGATATGGAAAGAAACACTAAACTAGATCTCTACAATTGTCACCTCAAGTCAACAGTGTAAGAGAAGTCCTGTCTATGGCATCTTTCTGACATCCCGGAATGGAGTGCGCAATACTCACTGTATCACGCCCCAGTCCCAAAACGTATAGAACCAGACACATGGCAATGGCCAGCTGGTACGACTCCGTAGGGCTTTCCAAAATTGATGGACCTGATGAAGTGCACTTACGCTGTCCACGGTCAAGTGATCAAGCTAAAAATATAATTCTTACATGCAATAACTAAACTAAATCTCAATCCATGGTAAATAAATCTTAAGAAGGAACGATGCACATTATTAGTTTGCAGCCCAATAATACATCCGTTCGAATAGGCCAAAAGAACAATATAGGCCTATAAACACTAGGCTATAAAAGCAGAATCAAAAGTGGAAAGTAGTACATGACTGTAATAACTGAAAGATGTAAAGATACCTACAACGATGTCCAACACTCCACTAGATCAAGCATCATGCAACATGCTCAAATGACCTAGAAGTGAACCGGGTCCTCAGAGGAACGTAACAAGATACAAAAAGTATATGCCATAATATAAATACTGAGTAAACTAAATCAGGGTGAACTATTCTCCTAAGTGAATGCAATTTGAGGACAACTTAGTGCGTATCGGTAGGTGTTGGCTAGACACATGCTGACGTAATTCACCAATCATCGTGACCGGCTAATATATGACACATATGCCCCAATAACAAGGGCCCTCGCATATGTAATGGCGGCCATAATATTTCAAAGAATGCGACACCTGAATATAGTAATATTCGTATTGCTCCGAAGAACGCAAAATCTGCATAAATAATAACGTCCATATCGCTCTGAAGAACGCAGAATTTCCATAAATAAAAAGTCCATATTGCTCCGAAGAACGCAGAATCTGCATAAATAAAGAGGTGGGTGTCCCATACGCCTACTAGTTGTCCTCTTCGTCCAATGCCAATGTACAAGTCTCAAGTACGACGTGGACATCTCGTAACTATAATGCAAGCCACCTAAAGCAATACAACTATGCTAAGTACCATCACACGAGCTACTCGCACCGATGGCCAGTCTAGTGTGTAAGCCCGTGTACTATCATGAACTCACTCTGTGACGTGGAATGCTACGTGTCAAGGCCTCAGAGTTATAATGATAACTCTATCACTTACGGTACGTCTACTAGACGCTAGGTCAAACAAAAGTCCTAACATCGACGCCTTCGTCGACTGCACCCGAGTCATTCTCGGACGCGCACAATTATATAATATTTAGAGCATAATATAAAATATTAACTAAATATAAATAGTATAACAAGGTAAGGTATACTTTTCTAGATACCCAAGTTGCAAATACAAAAGTCCTTCTCCCGAATCTGCGACCGAGTGATCGCAAGAGCCTATAATATAATAATATAATAATCAGATACTATGCTATGGTTCACTAATCATACACGAAAATACACCTATGCTCTAGCAACATGAAGCATAGAGTAGAACAAAAAAAGATTCTAATTAGGCAAGTCATCTAGGGTTGACTAAACAAGTGTCAAGTAGGTATGAAATCACCAAGGCTACTAGTTACACAATCTCTCCAAGTCTTCTAAATGTACAATTTCTCATATAACATAATTATGGTTATAACTAGAGTTATATAGGTGCTAAGTTGCACCTCAATCGCATAGGTACTAGGTATCCTACCGACTAGGGTCTTCTTGTACAAGTATGATATACACATCCTCAACTCACATAAAATAAGTGTTAACCTAACTTAAGTATCTCAAAGGGTGGTCTAGGGTCATTGTCAAGTTCATGGGTAATTGGAACTTACTAACACCATCCTCATTCCATATTGTCCACGTCATCATAATCATGTGAACATCATTAATAGGTTAAGATTGGTACCATCGCTTAACATATAAACACCATGTACATCTCCCTTAATATATATAATAATCACTCCCACCTAATGATCTCATTTGAACTACTATTATCAAGTCCTCATGTAAATACCAAAATCTGAATATACTCTAATCATGGCATGTATCTCACATTTCTAAGAAATTAAATTTCTCCATACATATACTTTCGTGAAGTACTTATCCACAATCGTTCATCATACTCAAATATGAATATACACTAAACATGGTATGATCACACATCCACATATTTATAAAATACTTTCAAAAAAATACAGGTTTATATCTATACATATAACACCTCACTAGAACTCAAAAATTCTGGACATATATGGATGTAATTAACATGTTAGCAACATGGTTTAAGAGTGATTAATATAGGGCAAGAGATTGTATGTACAAGGTTGATAATAACAAGAATGAGAAGTAGGTGAAGAAGGAGAAGATGTGGAGAATACCAAAAGGATGGAAAAAAGCTCGAGCTAAGGGGCTCGATCTTGAGTGTTTGGGTGGAGGTGGTCGGACCTTGCTGTGCTCGGCCAAAAGAGGGGTGCTCAGGGGTGTGCTCGGCAGGGGGTGCTGAAATAAAGGGGGCAGCAGCAGTCGCAACAGCAAGTGCGGCAACAGCAGTTGCAGCATCAACCATGGTAGCAGTGGTCGTCGGCTGGTCAAGAAGTGGTGGTGGTTTTGATGAAGGTCATGAGGGGAGGAGATTGGTGGTAGTGATAATGATGGTGTTAGGTGATGGTGGTGGTGTCCATGGTGGTTGAGGGAGGAGGTCGTGGAGGTGGTAAATGGTGGTGGTGTTGATTGCCATGGTGATGGAGGTGGCCAAAGATGGGTGGCAATGGGGTTCTCGATGGTGGAGGTGATAGTGGAAGGTGGAGGTCATGGTGGTGTCGGCTGTTATGGAGAAGAGGAGAGGTGAAAATGGGGTTTGGGTTGGAGAAGATGAGAGAAAGAATGGGGGTTCAGCTGAAGCTTGAGGGGGAGAGAGGAGGAGGTGTATTAATAATGAGAGAGTGGATGCCTTGAAATTAGGGCTAGCCCCTAGATATTTTTAGGGATTTTTAAGTGGTCATGAAGGAAATGATTGGTTGAGATAGGTAGGGGTTTGAATGGAGGGCTAGGATTGAATGTAGGTATGTGATGTTACATAGTACCATACAAAGAGAGAGGAAAAGTATTAGGACCGGTCATGTCTCCCAAAAAATAGGTTTCTTCATTTGTTCCATCCATTAGGAGGTGGACACCTAGCAATTCTTTTACATATAGGTCCCTAGTAGTTTGGGGTTTTGCACAAATAGGAAAAATTGGATTGGATGAGGGTTGAATCCATGTTTGGTGTGTTGTGGAGGAAAAAAAATGGTGTGTGGTACTTTGTTTGAGCCATGAGGGTTTAAGTGTGGGTTTGGGTTGGTATTTGGTCTAGTTTTGGGCTAGATTGAGTCAGTTGTCCCAAAATAAATAGAAATTATGTCATAGGTATTCTTTTATAAATTGGAAGTGCATAAGATTTCAATTGGGGGTGACACGAGTATCATAGATGTAGTAGACTCGGAGTAAATTATCGTCATATATTGGGTTGTAAGAAACATGTCAAAGTTGTGTCTCCAATTTGATTAGAACGGACATAGGTACAAAGTCTAGGATTAAATTCAGATAATTGTGACGAATGTTGTGCGATTAAAATAAAGCACGAGCGAGTATAATTATGAGTGACACAAATATCAGAATTGAAGATTGGCTTGTTTAGGTCAAGGTTGTAAAATTTGTTAGAAGGCAAATGCTAGTGCATTGCTCTAAATAATTAAGAAATGCCAAGGTGCAACGAGAGAATAAAATAAATAGATGAATTTATAACTCTAGTTAATTAATCCAAAATAATTCTAAATTGATCCCTAACCTCTCACTAAGCTAAGTATATATAAAAATTGGGTGAGAGAGTTTACAATCTATCCACCTTAAAAAATTTTGTCCTCGAAATTCAAAATTAATCTCCCCAATAACGAACTCAACACATCTCTAAATCTATAAACACAAGTTGGTACTTATTCCTAGCCACTCTCTAAATCTTAAACTGTCATATACACACAGTTTAATCATCTAAGTCATTTGGTCCTCTAAATTTTTTTTTTTACCATCATGTATTATCTCATTATTGTTATCATGCTAATCATCATCTAGAAAATTACCATATATAAGCCTAAGTTACTCAAGGATGTTGCGTCACAATCTAAGTTTGAAACTTCTAATATCTATAAAGAAAATAACGTCATTCTTTTACTCTCAAAGGACTGCAGGGGTTAGGCACTAAAATTTTATAAGCACAAAATTCTCTAGGCCACTTATGTAGTATCTAAATTCCTTTTTCTGCAACTAAGACAGTTAATATCTCAATATTCTTTTCTAGGTATAACGTCATCATCCTATAGTATCCATAATGGAATCATGCAACCTAACTTCTTATAATCAGTCTTAGCAGCAACAAGTCTAATCTAGTCAGTCAGTCATACCTAGTCTAGAAGCTCAACTAAAATAATTTCTAGAAAAAATATATGTAATAAAATACAACATAAGTCTCTACTCAATACATAGTAATAAGAATATATAAAAATTATGTAACAAATATCTATTCAATTATTCTAAATACCCTAGAATAAAATATAACAAATACACTGACAAGAATACGATTCCTAAAATCATCGGCTAGGGTAAATTGAAAATAGGTTCCCATAACACCACCTACTACTAAGGATTAGGTTCATCAAGCTCATGTCCTATTAGTCAAAAATCTAAATCTCTATCCCTAAGTTGTTTACGTGTAAACTTCAATATTCAGCTAAATTATTATCCCTATTAGACTTCTATCTTCCATTTATACCCCCTATTAGACTTCTATCTTCCATTTATACCCCCTACTCATGTGTCAATATATAATCTAAGAGTCTAGTGGTAATCCTCTACCAATTGACCAATGAGTCAGCGTGTGATCTAAACCTGTATTTTGTTCCTTGAAATTCGTAGAACTTTGAGGCTGATCAATAATTTTTACCTGCGCTAAATCCTCAAAATTCTAAAAGAATTATAATTCATAAATACTATAATTATTATCCCTCAAGTACATATCAAAATTTCTCGTCCTTGGGTTACGTGACTGTAATATATTTCCCTTATCATTTGTTTCCTACACACCTTCATATCTTTCAAGTATGTTGATCTTGTGTTCAACTCTAAACTCAGGCAATCATGGCCCAGTACCTTCTGCTTTGTAGTATCGATCTTCGAGGTAACTATCGAGTGATAAAATTTTCAGTCTTTCCTAAATCCTTCTCTTAAATTAAAAAGCTCAAGGTCAGGTACTTCTCGCGAATCTCATCTTGTTGCCATTCTACCTTTTTACCTCGAACCTGAGGTTTCTTCTAGTTTACTCCATGCATACCCTTCATCCAAACTACATAGGTACCATCTTATTTATAACTGGACTTCCATTATAGGTAGTTCACAATATCCAACTCAAGGCTATAACATCTGTCGATACTCTCATCCTTCAATCTAATTGCTCTATTTCAGATACTAGCTCAACTAATTGAGTTATCAAACGTGAAAACCACGAGCCCAATTGACATTGGTAACCCAAATAAATCAAGTATATCAAATCTGATTCCAGAAGTTATACTCTAGTACCTAAGTTACCATTATTAAAACAACAGATCTAGCATTCTATCTATATTAACCCGGTCATAGAATCTTCATCTAGGTTTGATACTAAAAGTCATAAGACAACTATAGGTCCAACTTCTAGGGCATGCTACATAAAGTTATATTTCCCTCGGTCAAAATTTCTTTCACATATCCCTTATGCCTTACTCATAATTCGTCCTCGACAAATTTACAGAACTTCAAGATTTTATAACAACTTAATCATCTCATTGATTCACCGAGAGTTTCTTCAGTCATAGTCTATATTTAACCTCATAATAAATTCTCTCGTTCTATTTACAAACACTAATCCTCCCAAAAAAAAAATTCTTTTTGTGTTTTCTCGCCCTTAAACTATAAATACTCTTTTCCTCATAATTTCTTCTTGAATTTTGTTCTCATTCATGTTCCATTTCATACCTCAGTTTCAATGGTATCGTTTCTTTAATCAAGTTTTTGTTTAGTTCTCTAATCTGATATTCCAAATTCTTTTATCGATATATTCATCGTTCCTTTGTCATAAACATAATTTTGTCAGGTATTAATTTCTTTATATCCTCTAGGTATAATCCTCTATTAAACTATCATAACTATTGTTATCCTTGTAATAGTTCATACCTAATATTGGTCACAAAAATCATCCAGGGTATAATTTTATCAACTATTTCGTTCAAGTTAATCCTCCGTATACCGTATCAAATCACAGCTTATTCTTCCTAAAATTGTATTCCTCGATTTTCTTCTTTCTACTGTTTATTACTCTGAGTCACCATGGTGCAATTATAATAATGTGTATCACCCAAGCACATGATAAAACTCCTGGAATTCAGATAATCTTTTTTCAAGTGAGAGCCTAAAATTCTATCTTCTCAAGTTCATAATATCGTTCCTTGTATCACCACCATGAGCTACAACTAACCCCTAGCATCTAGATATCCATTTTCATAAATTACCCTAGAGTATTTAGAATCAAACAATCTTTCCAACTTTAAATACTTCCAAATCTCTGCTACCTTAAGTAAGGGTAGGGTCTAGTTTTAAGTCTCTACTTCTATGTCTAATTCTTATGCCAACAGTCTATATTAGCTCTAGCAACAAGAAAAAACTTATCAACCTCCTCTACTATGGATAACCATCTAGTCAAACATCCTATCAGATATGACTTCTTCGTATTGACGAGGATCTGCTTCTAGAGAGAATCATCGCGTACGAACGTCCATCTCTCCAAAATAGGGAGAGATGAGAAACAATAATAATGATGTCGACGAAAGATGAACGAATGCAATTATGAAGTCCAAGGGCAATAATTAAATACAATAGGAGTTTTAAAATTAATTATGGATTGAGATCTTATTCAATATTAATCCTAACTTGCAGGCTCGTTCGGTACAGTGGCGTAACCGAACGATATGCTCAGACCTGCATGGGCCACAACTAAAACCATGACACGCCCTAGTCCTAAAACGTATGGGACCAGACACGTGGTAATGGCCAGTTAGTACGACTCTGTAGGGCTTTCCAAATTTGATGGACCCAATGAAGTGCATTACGCTGTCCACGGTCAAGTGATCCAGCTAAAAATCTAATTCTTATATGTAATAACTAAACTAAATCTCAATCCATGGTAAATAAATCTCAAGAAGGAACGATGCACATTATTAGTTTGCAGCCCAATAATACATCCATTCGAATAGGCCAAAAGAACAATATAGGCCTATAAACACTAGGCTATAAAAGCAGAATCAAAAATAGAAAGTAGTACATGACTGTAATAGCTGAAAGATGTAAAGATACCTATAACGATGTCCAATACTCCACTAGATCAAGCATCATGCAATATGCTCAAATAACCTGGAAGTAAACCAGGTCCTCAGAGGGACGTAACAAGATACAAAAAGTACATACCATAATGTAAATACCAAGTAAAGTAAATCAGGGTGAACTATTCTCCTAAGTGAATACAATTTGAGGACAACTTAGTACGTATGGGTAGGTGTAGGCTAGACACATGCTGACGTAATTCACTAATTGTCGTGACCGGCTAATATATGACACATATACCCCAATAACAAGGGCCCTCGCATATGTAATGGTGGCCATAACGCTCTGGAGAATATGGCACCTGAATATAGTAACGTCCGTATCACTCTAAAGAAAGCGGAATCTACATAAATAATAACGTCCGTATCACTCCGAAGAACGCATAATCTGTATAAATAAAGAGGTGGGTGTCCCATACGCCTACTAGTTGTCCTCCCTGCCCAATGCTAATGTACAATCTCAAGTATAACGTGGACATCTCGTAACGATAATGCAAGTCACCTAAAGCAATACAACTATGCTAAGTACCATCACACGAGCTACTCGCACCGATGGCCAGTCAAGTGCGTAAGCCCATATCCTATCATGAACTCACTTTGTGACGTGGAATGCTACGTGTCAAGGCCTCAGAGTTATAATGATAACTCCATCACTTAGGGTACGTCTACTAGATGCTAGGTTAAACACAAGTCCTAACATCGACACCTTCGTCGACTACACCCGAGTCATTCTCGGACGCACACAGTTATATAATATTTAGAGCACAATATATAATATTAACTGAATATAAATAGTACAACAAGGCAAGATATACTTGCCTAGATCACCAAGTTGTAAATACAAAAGTCCTTCTCCCGAATCCGTGATCAAGCAATCGCAAGAGCCTATAATATAATAATATAATAATCAGATACTATGCTATGGTTTACTAACCATAAACAAAAATACACCTACGCTCTAGCAACATGAAGCATAGACTAGAACAAAAAAAGATTCTAATTAGGCAAGTCATCTAGGGTTGACTAAACAAGTGTCAAGTAGGTGTGAAATCACCAAGGCTACTAGTCATATAACCTCTCCAAGTCTTCTAAATGTACAATTTCTCATATAACATAATTATGATCATAACTAGAGTTATATAGGTGCTAAGTTGCACCTCAATCGCATAGGTACTTGGTGTCCTACTTACTAGGGTCTTCTTGTACAAGTATGACATACACATCCTCAACTCACATAAAACAAGTGTTAACCTAACTTAAGTATCTCAAAGGGTGGTCTAGGGTCATTGTCAAGTTCATGGGTAATTGAAACTTATTAACACCATCCTCATTCCATATTGTCCACGTCATCATAATCATGTGAACATCATTAACAGGTTAAGATTGGTACCATCGCTTAACATATAAACACCAAGTACATCTCCCTTAATATATATAAATAATTATGCCCACCTAATGATCTCATTTGAACTACTATTAGCAAGTCCTCATATAAATACCCAAATCTGAATATACTCTATTCATGGCATGTATCTCACATTTCTAAAAAATTAAATTTCTCCATACATATACTTTCGTGAAGTACTTATCCACAATCGTTCATCATACTCAAATATGAATATGCACTAAACATGGTATGATCACACATCCACACATTTATAAAATACTTTCAAAGAAATACAGGTTTATATCTATACATATAACGCCTAACAAGAACTCAAAAATTCTAGACATATATGGATGTAATTAACATGTTAGCAACATGGTTTAAGAGTGATTAATATAGGGCAAGAGATTATATGTACAAGGTTGATAATAACAAGAGAGAGAAGTAGGTAAAGAAGGAGAAGATGTGGAGTATACCAAAAGGATGGAAAGGAACTCGAGCTAAGGGGCTCGATCTTGAGTGTTTGGGATGGAGGTGGCCGGACCTTGTTGTGCTCGGCCAAAAGAGGGATGATCAGGTGTATGCTCGACCAGGGGGTGCTAAAATAAAGAGGGCAGCAGCAGCAGTCGCAGCAGCAAGTGCGGCAGTAGCAGTTGCAGCGGCAGCCATGGTAGCAATGGCCGTCGGCTGGTCAAGAAGTGGTGGTGGTTTTGATGAAGGTCATGAGGGGAGAAGAGTGGTGGTGGTGATGATTATGGTGTTAGGTGATGGTGGTGGTGTCCATGACGGTTGAGGGAGGAGGTCGTAGAGGTGTTGAATGGTGGTAGTGGTGGTGTTGATTGCCATGGTGATGGAGGTAGCCGAAGATGGGTGGCAATAGAGTTCTCGATGGTGGAGGTGATGGTGGAAGGTGGAGGTCATGGTGGTGTCGGCTGTTGTGGATAAGAGGAGATGTGTGCCGCATAATCGACTGTCCATCGGTATGAGCAACACGTGTAACAGTATTTAGCTTAGTTGTTTATTTCTATAGAGGCTTGCATTTTAGTACGAGATGTCCACGTCGTGTTCACAACTTATATATTTGTAATGGGCGGGGAGAACGACTAGTAGGCGTATGGGACACCCACCTCCTTTATACAGATATCGCACTCGACGGAGTGATACGGACTCTTTAGAGTGTTGGGTGTCACTTGTCCTTTATTGCAGATACCACACTCTATAGAACGTTGGACGTTATTATACAGATACCATGCTCCTCGGAGATGGATGTTATTATTGAAGAGTGCCCTCGAATGGGGGCATATGTGGCATATACTAGCCAGTCACGACGATTGGTGAATTACGTCAGCATATGTCTAGCCTACACTTTCTCATACGTACTAAGTTGTTCTAAAACTGCATTTACTTAGATGGTTAGCACACCCCCTTTATTTATTCAGTATTTACTTTATGGCATGCTTCTATGTATCTTGTTATGTCCCTCTGAGGACCTGGTCCCTTTCCAGGTGTAGATATTCATGAGTATTCACAGGAGCGCAGATCCGGACATGCTACTTATATTGTGAGAAGGTCTTCTCTTCGAGCCTCATGATTATTAGATGTTGTACTTATATTATATTTATCTTGTTATTTTATATTCTAGTTGGTAGTGGATTTGTTTCCATCCGACTATCATCTGTATATACTTTTTATTGAGATATAGTTATATGGTTATTGGTTATTCATTTATATTTTATTTCTGTGGATGAGATTTAGTTATACCCTGTGACTTATGATAAATTTTACCACTTGTGAATTATTGTTCATTATACAGCGTACACATGTATTATGGTTTCCATATATTGGAGTTGCCATATACATGCGGCTGACATGCTTATGTGTCCTAGTCCTACGTATTTTTAGGACTGGGGCGTGACATATTTTTAGTGGTGGCCCATGCAGGTCAGAGCATATTGTCTCAATTACGTTACTGTACCGAGCAAGCCTGCACCTAGGATTAGAGTATAGGATCTCATCCATAATTGACTATGACTTATCTTCCTTCCAGTCTGTCCTATTTACATAAATGCATCCTGCTTCATTCATGTGCTTCCCTGATAGTTCCTTGAGTATAGCCCCTGCTAGAATATCGGAATCCCTGTTGATGGGATGATACTTAGGATAATATTCCTATTAAGAATACAACTAAGGTATTGACACATCACTAAGTTTAGGATACTTAATGAACCCTAGCCTTCCTTATTACTTAATGAACCCTAGCCTTCCTTATTACCTAATGAACCCTAGCATCACTTACCTATAGATTAATTTATCATTATCCCTTGATGTATTTATATGACTTGAGAGTAGTATAAACACTACTAGGTTTAGTTTGAAATTTGACCATAGTGTTTGAACCTAGTATTGAGAAACCAATAAAATCTAATGTTAAATATTATGACTAACCTAGCTTTTCATGGTGAGATAGTACTAGAAAACTACAACTTTAGCTTCTTGTCTTGATATTAGCAGAATAGTATCTTAGGAAGCCAAGAGGAATGACTAGAACATTTCTTTAATCATACCTCAAACACAGAGATTAGCATACCACCTTTCCCTTAGAAAAATTATGACATTATCTAGAGTCCCTCTATTTTAATTTTGTATCTTGTTTTCTTGCAACTTTAACGATTGCTAGTTGTGCGACGACTAATTATGTTCTTCTATTCTTCATCTTTCAATTTATGCCACCTGACGCTTCTGATTGTAAGACCAAATGATTTTATTCTATGTTAGGATATATAGTTTGCTAGGATTACATTGGTTACTCTTGAATTTTGAATTATGTGATACGTAGTTAGAACTTGATAGTATAAGTTATTCTTGTAGATTATGACCTAATGATTATCCCTTAGTTTTAAATCGCGTAACTTGTACCATACCTTGATATAGGCTATATCCCTTTTTCCTTTGAGGCCAGTAATTTTTTCATTCTTACTATAGACACATGTTCTATAAGCACAATGATTAAGACTTAAGATGGCCATTACCTATATAATACAATATGAGACCTTAATGAGTACCAAGATCTTTTCCTCGAGTACCCTAATAAGAGTTCTACTTTATTTACCAGGACCAGGTTATTTTGTAGGATCTTCTTTAAGGCAGTTACAGTATTAGTTTATTATTTTAAGTTGGGGAGTATGCCTCGCAACCTAGTAACACATAGTCCTCTTGACTCATTATTGAAGTATTAACTGATTGACATTAACTGTATACTAGCATAAGACGATAGTGTTTATTAAGACTGTAGAACTTAGAAGGCCATACCCCTATTTAGTCGACTAGCGACTTAGACAAGGAGTTAGAATAACAACTGTAGAGATTGTAGAGCCTTATCTTTTTGTGAATTTAAATTATTTTATAATTTCTCTCATCATAATCTAGCGTACTTATATTTGCTGTACTACCTTGACTTATACTGCTATTATAGCCTAGTTTTGTAAGCTTATTCTTTATCAAGCTTGTTCATAATAAATGTATTATTGGAGTACTACACTAATATATTTCAGAATCAGTGTATTACGGTCTGATCAACCATAGTGCGCTTGGTTCGCCCTTTGCATAACTACTTTACGTAGATTGAGATATATAGTGATTAGTAGACGAATGTACTTGCCCTCTAGATATGTTTGAGCATATCATATCAGTTACATAACTGTACTGATATGAACATGTGAATAGGAATTACCAAAATAGCATTTCAATCCACAACTGCCTTAATAATTCCCATTTGAATTCTTTAAACGCCTTGATCCCCACACTTCTAATCTATTACCTCTCCCTTGAACTCTTGATTATTGTTTTCTATCTTCCCTTATTTCGGAAAGAAGAAATCTCGTGCTTAGTATAAGTACGAAAAGTATATTGTTTCTGTAGCCATTTCTGTTTGTTTCTTGGGAAATTACCAAACTCTATTATTAGATTTGATTTTAGTTTAAAACTGTGCTACCTTTAGAATAACCCTTCACTACCTACCTATATTTTATTACTATCCTAATACATGCATCACTATGGCAGCATAAAATTTTTTATTTTTGCTTCGTAACTTTGGTCAAGTTCAGAACTCAAGTATTTCGATGAAAAATGTATTATTTTTCTGTTAGGGGTCTAAATAGATTTTACCTGGATGGATAATTGACTGACTCCTGAATGGATAGCAGCACCTATGACTCGGTTGACTTGTAAGGATCAAGAATTCATATGGACCAATGAGTATTAAGCCGCTTTCAAGAAGTTGAAGAAGCGACTGACCACAGCACCAGTATTGACTATTCCATCAGGATCAGGAGATTATATGATCTACAGTGACGCATCAGGGAAAAGCTTGGGATGTGTATTGATGCAGCATGGCAAGGTGATTGCATATGCATCTAGACAGTTACGAGTGCATGAGAAAAATTATCCAACTCATGACTTAGAACTTGCAGCCATTGTATTTGCTCTGAAGCTATAGAGATATTACTTATATAGGGAACGAGTGAAGATCTATACAAACCACAAAAGCCTCAAATACGTCTTCACGCAGGAGTTAAATATGAGGCAACGTTGATGTCTTAAATTGATAAAAGATTTTGAGATAAAGCTACATTATCACCCAGACAAGGCTAACATTGTAGCAGACGCGTTAAGCCGGAAGCCAGCAGCTTATTTCTTGACAGCACAAAGAGAATTATTGGAGGACTTGCAAGAGCTTGGCGTTGAAGTAATTTTACCCGGAGCAGATGGGAGATTACGATGTGGTGGTCATCTTTATGTTCCAAATAGAGAGATTCGACAGGAGCTGATGACAGAAGCTCATAGTTTCATATATTCTATTCATCTTGAAGGCACCAAGATGTATCATGACTTACGACAGCACTTTTGGTGGCATGGAATGAAAAGAAAGATAGCTCGCTTTGTAGCTAAATGCCTGGTATGTTAGCAAGTAAAGGCGGAGCACCAGAGAACAACAGGATTATTGCAACCACTTTCGATTCCAGAGTGGAAGTGGGAGCACATCACTATGAACTTCGTCATGGATTTTCCCAAGAGTCCAAGTGGAAGAGATGCAGTATGGATAATAGTGGACCGACTCACCAAGTCAGCATATTTCTTACCTTTTAGAGTTGGCCAGTCTACAGAAGCTTTAGCTGACTTATATATAAGGCCGATCGTGAGATTGTATAACATACCAGTCAGCATTATATCAGACAGGAATTCACGTTTTATATCGCACTTTTGGAGGAGCATGCAAGAGAGCTTGGAACTCGTCTGAAGTTCAGTACAACTTACCATCCACAGATAGATGGGCAGTCAGAGCGTACTATTCAGACATTGGAGGATATGTTGAGGGCTTATATGTTAGACTTTAGAGGATCATGGGAGGAGCACCTACATCTTGTGGAGTTTTTTTATAATAATAGCTATCAGGCGAGCATTCAGATAGCCCCATTTGAAGCATTAAATGGAAGAAAGTGTAGGTCTCCTGTGTGTTGGAGTGACGTGGGAGAATGTCAGATTCTGGGACCCGAGTTGGTGGTCAACAACGTTGAGACAGTTAAGAAGATACATGGACACTTGCGAGCAGCGCAAGACAGGCAGAAGCAGTGGACAGACCTTCATCGTCGTCCCTTGTAGTTCAAAGAGGGCGATCATGTCTTCTTGAGGATATCACCTACCATAGGCACCATTCGATTCGAAGGGTATGGCATGTTGAGTCCAAGGTATATTGGACCAATTGACGTGCTAGAGAAAGTTGGAGAAGTGGCATATTGACTTGTGCTACCACCTTCACTTGAGGGAGTACATGATGTATTTCATGTGTCACCGCTCAGGCGACATATGGCAAATAACAGTCATGTTCTCGACCATTCGGAGAACACCATTGGGCCGAGCTTGTCACACCAAGAGCAACCCGTGGGAATCCTTGATCGTCGAGAGAAAGTATTGAGGAACCAGTCTATTCCCTTGGTTCGCATGACATGTTCCCTTGGTTCGCGTGGCATGGAAGCATGGCGCGCCAGGAGAATCTACTTGGGAGCGCAAGAAAAATATGCGCAAACGTTTTTCGAACCTATTCGTTAACTAAGGTATAAAATTACTTTGTTAATTTATAACTTATACCATCCTTGACTTTCTACCGTGGCTTAGTTTTAATTTCGAAGACAAAATTTTTATAAGTTCGGTAGATTGTGAAATCCCAAAAATTTTAATAAACCTATTAGTTATTTTAATTAATTATTTTTTATTTATTTATAGTAATTATGAGCTAAATAGAGAAAATAGAATTATTTAATTTTTATTTGAGGTGTTTGTGCATTTAGGGGATTTATGGAGCCATTATAAATTTTTCCTAATTTATTCCATGTAGGAGACCCTTTGGACAGTTGCTAGCTTAATGGTATGCACAAATATATTTTTCTAGAATTTTCTTGGTATATATATATATATATATATATATATATATATATGTGTGTGTGTGTGTGTGTGTGTGTGTGTGTGTGTATTGTTAATTAGAAAAGAAAAGCAAAAGGAAAAGGAAAAAAGAAAAAGAAAAAGAAATCCTTAGTGAATCCTAACCCAAACCCATTACTAACCCTTAACCCGTTAACCACCCCAACCCATAAACCCAAAACAAAGAAAGAAAGAAAGAAACAGCAGCAGCAGCTGCTGCGGTTTTATAAACCGCTCGCGCCGCGGTTTCACACCCCCCCACCGCCTCTCTCCTTCTCTATATATACTTCACACGAACCCTAACCCTAACCCTACTCCCTCTTCTCTCCACTCCAGCCCTGCCGCCGCCAGCCAGCGACGGCCGCAGCCGCCGCACGCCGCGTGCTCGCAATCGTCACCACGCAGAAAATTTTAGCAGAGTACCCCTGATCACGACGCATTTTTCGTCTCCTCGCTCGACCAAACTCGACCCCGTCTTCACCGGTACATTCACCACCTATCCCTCTCTAAATACTGTATATTAGTTTACGTCGTTCAGTGCGTAAACCTAGGCGAAAATAGCGCACAAGTTGACAAAAAATGACAACATTTGGGTATCGCATAAAACTGTGGTAACTACCTATGTTCCCGGACTCGTATCTCCCACCACAGATATCCGAATTCGGATTTTCTTTTTGGTATGCGAAGACCACCTAACCTAGTTTTATTTTGTTATTTATAATATTTTATTTGTTACTGTATGTTAAAATAAATTAGGTAGAAAAACCCAAAAACTTACTTTTTTTCTAAATTCCAAAAATTGTGAAACAGAGCGCGCCCCGCCAAACAAGACCGCCCCGCTGTGTACCAAAAGGTGCACGCAGTATACCCGGACGTGTGAGATTTCGTAAAAACTGATTTGGACGCGTGTGCACGTCGGTATCAGCCCGTATCCGTAGAAAATTCCCCGTGTCGTGACTTTTATAAAAGCCGTGCGTATTTTGTGCACACTCGTCAGAATATGACAAAACTTGCACCACTGGACTCGAAGTATCACGCTGGTCCTGTGACCCAATTTTCACGTAATTCTGAGATAGTTGACCAAGTCGCCAATTGGCGGGTCCTACGGTTGACTTTTTGGGTAAAATTGTGTTTGGCTCATCGGAATTCATATCTGGACATACCGTTGAGTTTGTACTGACATTTAGAGTTTGTTTGACCTATAATTTGTCCCTTTTAGAGACCTTTACCCTTGGTACGCTTTTTGGTGCAAAGTGGGCCACTTGTGAACCCCGTTTTGACTCAAAATTATTGTTTTGCCCTTGTGTCCAAATTGGATGATAGGGTAGTATTTTCTAGCTATTTCGCTTATTTTGGGAATATTGGTGATGTTTATTTCAGCATCCGGAGACTTTCATTCTGAGGCCATAGTTCCTGACTCTTGGTGTTGACATCTGGACGTTACATTTTTGCAGCTCTCTTGTCAAGCAAGTATACCTTGCCTTGTTGTATTGTTTAAATTCAGTTATTTTAGTTGCATGTTTATTTATTTTAATGTTATATAACTGTGCGCGTCCGAGAAGACTCGGGTGCAATCAATGGAGGCGTTGACGTTAGGACTTGTGTCTGACCTAGTGTCTAGTAGACCCACCTAAAGTTGTAGAGTTATCGGTATGACTCCCCAGGCCTTGACACGTATCATTCACGTCATATAGTGAATTCATGTAGGAACGTGTACCTCATAATCGACTGGCCATCGGTGTGAGAAACACGTGTAACGGTATTTAGCTTAGTTGTTTATTTCTATAGAGACTTCCATTTTAGTACGAGATATCCATATCGTGTTCATAACTTATATTTGTATTGGGCGGGGAGAACGACTAGTAGGCGTATGGGATACCCACCTCCTTTATATAGATACCGTACTCGACAGAGTGATACGGACGCATATATATATTGCAGATACCACGTTCTTTAGAGTGTTGGACGTCACTTGTCCTTTTTTGCAGATACCACACTCTATAGAACTTTGGACATTATTATACAGATACCATGCTCCTCGGAGATGGACGTTATTATTGCAGAGTGCCCTCGAATGGGGGCATATGTGGCATATACTAGCCAGTCACGATGATTGGTGAATTACGTCAGCATATGTCTAGCCTACACTTTCTCATACGTACTAAGTTATTCTCAAACTGTATTCACTTAGATGGTTAGCACACCCCCTTATTTATTAAGTATTTACTTTATCGTATGCTTCTATGTATCTTGTTATGTCCCTCTGAGGACCTGGTCCCTTTCCAGGTATAGATGTTCATGAGTATTCGCAGGAGCGCAGATCCAGACATGCTACTTATATTTCGAGAAGGTCTTCTCTTCGAGTCTCGTGATTATTAGATATTGTACTTATATTGTATTTATCTTGTTATTTTATATTCTAGTTGGTAGTGGATTTGTTTTCATCCGACTATCATCTGTAGATACTTTTTATTGAGATCCAGTTATATGGTTATTGGTTATTCATTTATATTTTATTTCTGTGGATGAGATTTAGTTATACCCTGTAACTTATGATAAATTTTACCACTTGTGAATTATTGTTCATTATACAGCGTACGCATATATTATGGTTTCCATATATTGGAGTTGCCATATACATGCGGCTGGCATGCTTACGTGCCCTAGTCCTACGTATTTTTGGGACTGGGGCGTGACACTTGATCATTTTACAACTTTTATCTTATCTCTTCTTTCGTGCGTGATAGGGGTTAGGAAGATGACTGTTACTAGGTATATACGCTCTATTGTTCAATAACACTATTAGTTAAATTCTTGTAAGTTGGGTAGTATACCTCATAACCTAGTATCATATAGTCATTTTAACCCATTAATGAATTATAATTGAATGACACCAACTATAGACTTGCATAAGAAGATAATGTTTATCCAGACTGTAGAACTTAGAGGCTATACCCCCATTTGGTCGACCAGAGACTTAGATAAGAAGTTAGTATAGCAACTGTAGAGGCACAACACCGATCTTCTTGGTGAACTTGAATTATTTTTGTACCTTCTTTCATCATAATCTAGAGTACTTATATTTTCTAAACTATCTCGACTTATGCTGCTATTATAGCCTAGTTTTGCAAGCTTATTCTTTTATCGAGCTTGTTCATGACATATGTATTATTGGGTGCACACACTAATACAATTGTCTATTTAGAATCTGTGTATTATGGTCTGATCAACCTTAGTGCGCTTGGTTTATTTTTCGCATGACTACTTTACGTGGATTAAGATATAGTCGACTCAGCATGTTAGACGAAAATACTTGCCCTCTAGACATGTTCGAGCATATCGTATTGGTTATATAACTATACTGATATGAGTATGCAAATAAAAATTTACCAAAATAAGATTTTAATCCACAACTGCCTTGACAACTCTTTTTGAATTCTTAAAATTGCCTTGAGCCCCGTACTTGTATTCTATCACCTCCTTTTTTAATTCTTTATTATTGTTCTTCGTCTTCCTCTATTTCGGAAAGACGAACGCTCGTGCTTAATATAAGTTCGATATACGGATAGTAATATATATACCCCATAGGCCAATCACATTACTTGGTGACCATCTTTCGTAATTAAGGGCATATCACATGTGATATATTTTGTGTGTTAAAACTTTTGAGGATTGAATAACACGATTAAATAATTTGAGAAAGTTTTTCTTAAATGTGTAGCCTTATGTGATAGATGGGTAAATTCTAAGTTGGATAGAAGTTGCATTGTCAACTTGAGGTAAAAAAAATTTAGATTGTAATCAAGTAAGATTAGATTAAGAGATTTAAGTCATTTTAATTTTAAAAAAATTTAGAAGAATGATTTAGATTATGATGATTTAACTTTAAAGATAAGAATGTCTTATAGTATAAATTTTAAAATTTTGATATTACGGACCAAATATTTATAATTTGAGCACATGATTTAAATTTTGAATATTGGAGACTAAATTAACAATTTAAATTTTGAGAAAAAAAATATAGAACTCTAAACATGAACATTGATGGGTTGAATTCAAAATTTTACAATTTGATGATTTGAATTAAAAGTTGAATTTTGATTGTTGGATCACCTATTTGAAATGTTGATAATAGAAATTGAATTTAAAATTTGAAAAGTACAAAATTCTTAAGCTGAAAATAGGAATACAATTTGATTATAGTTGTTTATTATTTAAAATCTAGAAAAAAATTATTATAGTTGAAAATCATGATTTAAAATTTGATGTGGGTTATTTAAATCTTCAAGATGTCATATAGATTTGAATTAAATTTGGATGTTGATTATTTAAAAACTTAGAAGAAATTATGATAGGTTAAATTTTGATTTAAACAGTTGTTATTTTAATTTTGAAAAGATTCCGGTTGACTTGCCTTAGATACAAATGTGAAAATTTTAACAAATTTGTCACGCCCCAGTCCCAAAATGTAAGAAACTAGGCCACGTGGCATTGGCCAGCTGACACGTCACTAAGGGTTTAATCAATTTATATGGACCCAAAGGAACGTGCTACGCTGTCCTAGATTACTACAAGTCTAGTACAGGCAAGTCTATCTCATCCACAAAAAATGTCAGGAAATAGTGCTGAATATATATATAATGCTGAGTCTGATAATGTCATATTACACATCTTGTGGGAACAATCCACTGTCAAAATATAATAATAATACAGAAAACAAGATAGACTGAACATCGTCTATCTAGCAAAACATCTCCATTGCCAAGAGAGCATTTCCTAGAATCAGGTAGATTCTGATGGTGTCTCCTCTAGTTTTTCCTCAGTGGCATGCCTAGTCTCCTGTCCTGGACCATACGCCGTGGGATAGAAGGCCTCGTCTAAATCTGGAAGGGAACCAGGTCCTCAGTGGGACATAACAAGATACATGAAAATAACATGCCAGGTATGAAAATGCTGAATAAATAAATACATACAGGGTGCTAACCATCTAAGTGAAATGCAAGTAAAGACCTTGTAGTACGCATGAAAATGTGTAGGTTTGACATATGCTGACTTAATTCACCAATCGTGTTGACTGGCTAGTATATGTGTCATATGCCCCCGGACACACGGGTAGCTCTGCAATCGACCATCTCCGAGGAGCATGG